>RJWM01017788.1:0-42713 GCA_004363535.1 Dasyprocta punctata | reverse complement strand
CTTCTGCATAGCAAAAGAAACAATAAACAGAATAAAGACAACCTACAGAATGGGAAAAATTTTGGAAGCTATTCCTTAGACAGAGGACTAATACCTAGAATATTTAAAAAACTGAAAAAAGGGCATTGCTTGGAAGGAATTAACCCTGCAACTATACAATAGCGTGAACTTCAACAGTCCACTGGTGTAAAGATTAAATGCTACCATCCTAAAAAAAAAAAAAGAACTGAAAAAAATGGACACCCCAAAATAAAAGATGCTACCAAATTGGGCAACTGAAATGAATAGACAATTCTCAGAAGACGTTCAAATGGCAAAACAAACAAACAAACAAACAAACTCAACCAAATGAACAAACAAAAACATGAGAAAATGTTCCACATCTGTGGCCATTGCAGAAATGCAAACTAAAACTGTAGTAGTGAAGACCCTCGAGTTGAAAAAACCTCACGGAGCACCCAAAGAATTTAAAATGGAGCGTTTATTTTCCTGGCCAGGCGACGCAGTCTCACTTAAAGCCAATCCGAGACTGCATGCCTCTCTGTGGCTTGGAGGGGCTTATAAAACATTAGAACAAAGAGAGGAGGAGTTTTGCTAACGTGGTACAAAAGTAGATTACATTGGTTAGTATTTTAAAGATCTCTTGCATCCATTGGAGGAATTGTCTTTGGGAGGGTCTAAAGCCGGATGGTGGTGGTCGTTCCCTAATATGGATAACAAAGGTTACAGAAAGGCACGTTTTACACATTTTTTTTTTCTTTGCATGGAGCAGGGTGAGTGTTTATCTTTTGACCCTGCTTTTTGGTCAGCAACCTACAAGTTGTAACTGTTTGTTTCTTAGATTACTGGGGGAAGAGGGATTTTACAGAAAAACAGAAACCTTAGCGAATCAAGGCGGGGGCAATGGTTAAGGGGGGTTTCTAGTCTAAGACGGTGCATACAAAACAGCAAAACGGCGCTTTGGTCAAATCACAGGCTACAGGTTATAACAAAAACAAGATTTCATCTTACTTCGAAATGAATGACTGTCTTCAAGAAGTCTAACAATAACAAATGCTGGCAAGACTGAGGGGGAAAAAGAAACCTTCTGCATGTTGGTGGGAGGGTAAACTAGTACAACCACCCAGGAAATCAGTATGAATATTTCTCAAAAAATTAAAAATCAAAATTCCTTTTGACCCACCTATTTTTCTTTTAGATATATTCCCTAAAGAGCTAAAGACCTCATATTATAGTGGTACATGCATACCAATGAATACAGCAGGACAATTCATAGTAGCTAAATTTTGGAAGTAGGCTATGTGTCCATCAACAGATGAATGGATAAAGAAAATGTGGCATTTATATACAGTGAAGTACTACACTGCTATAAAGAAAGATAAACTTGAGTTATCTGTATGAAAATGAATGCACTTTCAGACAATAATAATGTTAAAATGTGAAATAAATCAAACAGCCTACATATGTCATGGTTTCCCTTATATGAGAAATTCAAAATATAAATATAGAGCACCATTAAAGATGGTTAATAGGAACATAGATCTTTGTAAAGGGGAAGAAAACCAAAAAATGAAGGAGGTAGAAGAAATAGAGAGGAAAAGGGATGAAAAGAGAATCAAAGTGTGTTATGTACACATACAAACTTTCCATGATGAATGTGATTATTATGTACTGCAAACATGTACTGATAAAAATTAAAAAATAAAATTGGGAAAACAAATTTAAAAAGAAAGAAAAAAAAAGACATAAGCCAAGCATGGTGTTGCACACCTGTAACCCCAGCATGCTGGGAGGCTGAGGGAGGTAGATTGCAAATTCAAGGCCAACTTGAACATTTGAGAGATTTAGAGAGATCTCGTCTCAAAATATGTAAAGCTATCATCATGGAAACTATTATATCCATAGACCTGCAAAAAATGACCAACTCAATTTTTCTGATATGACATTTCAAACTTGAGGAGTTCCACAGCTATGGTGTGGCTGGCACTAGCATGCCTGCATCAGCTCTGCCTCAGGATGTCAGTCACAAGGTTCTCAGAAGGAGTACACAACCTGGATTCTTTTCAAGTGCAGTTCATAGCAGTGTTCACAGTCCCATTAGACCCTAAACCTACCACTAATCTGACAGGAGGAGGAGCTCAGAGAGTAGTTTGAGTGATGGACAGTGACTGTAAATACACGTGAAGCTTCACTTGCTTGCTCGTCACTCACTTCCTGCTTTGTGGTCCAGTTTCTACGAGACCTTTCTTAGAGGGCTAGGTTTACAGGTGTGGGCCACAACACCAAGCTATTTATTTATTTAGTTATTTAGTTGTTTATTTGTTTGGTAGGTTTTTTGTTACAGAGTCTTTTTTTCCCGTTATTTATTTACTTAGTTATTTTTCTGTTACTTATTTATTTTTATTTATTGGTACTGGGAATCAAACTCACGACCTCACTCTTGCCAGGCAGGCACTTTGCCACTGTCCTATATCTCCAGCCTCTGAAACAGAGTCTTGCTTTGTCGTTCAGGCTGACCTGGAACTTGCTACATAGCTCAGGCTGGCCTCAAACTCATGGTGAGCCTCCTGCCTCAGACTCCCAAGTGGTAGGATTATAGGCATGTAACCCCATGTTTGGGTGTATTTTTTATTTTTTGAGATGGGGTCTCATTAAGCTGTCCAGGCTGACCTCACACTTGGAATTTTTGTGCCTCACCTTCCTGAGTAGCTGGTATTGAGTCCACGATGATGACCATTATATAAAACTGCTTGTTGGGAGCCGTGAAAGCTGGAAAATGACCCAGACATGACCTTACCAAAGTAACAAAGAGCACCTGGGTCAACCACGTGAAAAAGTTGCTACAGCCCAGAAAAACTGGAGGCTCCTAAACAATCCAGGCCTGGGTTGCTAGGCAGAGGGGCTGAAATTGGTGTCATCCTTCCCAGTACATAAATAAATGGCAGTATTGGTTGAGTAGTACCTTTCTTCCCATCAGGAGAGTAAGAGCTCCACTCATCTTCCTCTCTTTATTTTTCTCATCCTCTTGTGGTCCTTCATCCCAAGAACCTCAGGAGCTGCATGGGTTGTGGTAACTGCTTTCAATTATTTTTTTAAAATTCAGATATTAGATGGAAGTATAGAGATGAGAGTTAGCTTATGTATTAATTAGGGAAGTACTAGATAACATAAGTAACAATTTCACTGGTTGCACACAGTAATAATTACAGTAGTCACTAGTTATTCATGTGAGATTAGTTCCAGAATGTCCTTTAGGCAACCAAAATCCAAGGATGCTTACATCTTAAAATGACGTGATGCTTGCAAATAGCATGTGCACCTCCTCCTATGTACTGAGAATCATCTCTAGATTACTTGTGACACTAAATACAATGTAAACAATTGTTATATTTTATGGTTCATGGAAGGATGACAAGAAAAAAGTCTACATGTATTCAGTATTGGTGCAGATTTTTTTTCCAAATATTTTCAACTTGTGGTTGGGTGACTCTGCAGATTGAAATCCATAGCCACAGAGAGCCAACTATATTTCCTATTCACATAGCAACTGACAAAGATGTTCCTGGTGGTTTTTCTCCATGTGGTGATCCATGCACCCAGGCTCGTCTTGTCTTATGGCTCTTCTATCCTTTAGGGAGTATGAGCAAAAATACAGTGTATGTTTAAATTTTTAAAATGTATCACAGTAAAATAAACATTAACCCCCTCCTCCTCCCCAAAAATACTCCCCTTCATATTGAACACGCTTATCCATTGTTCTTGCAGCTTTCTGTTTTTTGTTTTGGCCTTCTGTCTGTCTGAGACAGGGTCTTGGTACATAGTTCACGCTGGCCTTGAGCTCACTTTGTAGCCCAGGCTGGCCTTTAATTTTCAGTAATCCTTCTGCCTCGGCCTTTGAAGTGCCAGGATTCTGGGTATATGCCACCAGTCCTGGCTTCTCGCCACTTTCTGAAGTAGTTCTGGAACATCTGTTTACTCAAGTATCTTCAATTACACTGTTATGGCTGCCTCAACAATATGAATCAATTCAAAACATTTACTTTTCATGATTGTTTTTGGCTTTGGAGAAGCCAGCTGTGGTGGACACCAGAGTCACTGAATAAAGTGGGTGAGGACACACCAAAATTTTTTTTAAAGTGATGCATTTATATTTTATTTTTTACTTTTTTATTTTAAAAAACAAAACAGTAAAAAGGGCAGAAATAATACAGAGTTTCAAAAAAAAAAGTAAATCAACACTAGTTAATATACTACATATTGTAATCTTAGAAGTAGTTGCTCCAAACCATAATATTTTCATGAACTTGCCTTTCTGTTGGATGGCAATCAGCAACAGCATTTACTATATTTATCTTTTGTTTTATTTTTATTTTTTTGAGAGAAGGTCTCACTATGTAGTCCAGGCTGGCCTTGAACTCACTATGTAGCATAGGCTGGCCCCAGACTCACAGCAATCCTCCTGCCTCAGCCTTCTGAGTGCTGGGATTACAGTGGTGTGCCACCATTCCTGGTGGTTTGCTATATTTTTTATTCTACCTCATAAAGATATAAAAGAGTACTTCCAGAACTGCTGCAGAAAGTGGCAAGAATAAAGAGATAAGTGAGGGGGAGTATTTTGAGGGAGGCAAATGGCTATGTGTCTTTTACTGGAATAAATTTTTAAAATTTAAACACATCATATATTTTGATTATACCTTATATCCTTTTCTTAATCCTCTTGGCCCAGAAGTGACAAGTGTCACTTCTGCTCACATCACATTGGCCAACACTTGTCATGTGGCCTTGCATAGCTGTTAGGGTTAGTGGTGAGGTCATGATGGAAGGGCATGGCAGAGAAAAGCTCCTCCCCTTGTGGAAGCAAGGAAGTGAAGACAGAATTAAGGGCAGTCTAGGGACAAAGTATACCCTGCAAAGTGATGCCCCCAGTGACTCACCTCTTCTGACTAGGCCTCACCTCCTACCGTTTCCAGGGTTTCTGAATGTCAAATTATAAACTCATCAGTGGATTGATCAACTGGTATCAGAACCTCATGATCCAATCATTTTCCCAAATTTCTGCATCTGAACACTGCTGCACTGGGGACCAAGAGTTCAACGCATTAGTCTTTTGGGTGACATTTTAGATCCAAACCCTAACAAATGAAAAATGTAAAATTTCTGGTGAAAATTTAGTTTTCTCTCAGTTTTGATGACATTAAGTTTCTTTTACCACATAGGTTCTAAAAATTTTTAGTTTAATTTGTCTGGAATACCTGAAAATCTGATGAAGATTTGAAGATCCTTTCAATATGGCCACATTCTTGTGAGAAGAGATGGAAATGGAACAGATACCCTCTGTGGTCTGATATATCCAGCACCTAAAAAGTGTATTTTTGGCTTTTCTTGTGTGTGTTCAGTGTGGTCTTTTTCAGCATTCCAGTGGGAGGGGTAATGGAACTCCAGCAGTAGAAGTCTAGCCTAGACTCCATCACTCAGTGTAGAGAGGAACTCAAGGATATGGTTTTTACAAAATGTTTAGAAATAAGTGTCTAAGAAGTGTGGAAACATGCCATTTTGGTTTACTCAGCCCGTGGCTAAGGACTGGCATTATCACCATCTGCTGAATGTGGAAGTTGTTCAAAAATGAGTCACCTGGCACCAAAAACCACTTATGCACAACTCCCCCAACCCATCTCTTAGTATCAACAAAAAATGTTTGCTGTTTGTAAGTCCTAAGAGGTCTAAGTTTCACCAAGGGGCATTTGTTTATTCATCCTCTAGTATAAAGGCATTGAGATTCTTGAACCTTGGTGATGCCCTTGCTTTTCAATGATGCTTATTTAGCTGTATGGACAAATACAATACAATTTCTGAATTCATATGTGTACAACCTGGGTCAGACTCCTTTGAATCTCTTTCATATTTCATACTCAGTATTTCTCTGATAGCTGACAACTTAACCAATGAAAAATGCTACAGGTCCATTTGATCATCTCTCTTGCATATGAAAACATATGAACTCTGACTCCAATAAAGGAACACAAGCTACCACTTTTGGGTAACATTCATTTCTAGTTGAGCTGCATTATCCTTTTTATATCCTAAATACTGAAATAAAAAGTTAGCTTCTATGAATACATCTTCCATTAGGGGAGTGTGTTTAAGGAGGGAAAGAGAAAGAATGTGGTTTTTCTAGATGCAAAAATTTTCATATCAAAATAAGGAGGAAAGACTCATAACTACTGCAGACCTCATTTCTGCTATAGGTTACATGGTCATAGCTGTGAGGACAGTATATATATTGTACCCAAAATTTCATAAATATATTTTGTCTAATATAAGCATAAGTATAAAAATCAATAAAAACTTGAAAAAATTTCAGACATCTATTAATATCACCTGGAGTTAGGTTTTCACAAAGTGTTGGTTAGGAAATTCTTATTAGTTACTCCAAAAAATAATAAGCAAGCCGGGCGTGGTAGCGCACACCTTTAATCCCAGCACTCGGGAGGCTGAGGTAGGAGAAACATTGTGAGTTTGAGGGCTACAATGTGAGCGCAAGGCCGGTCTGAGCTACACAGCGTGACCCTGCCTCAAAAAACCAGGGCCGGGAGTTTGGCTCAGTGACTTAAGCGCCTGCCTGACAGGCGTGAGGTTGTGAGTTCTATCCCCAGTGCCACAAAAAATAATAAAAATAATAGTAATAAGCAGCCGTTATAATTGGTAAGTTCAGTGTCCGTATTCATAAAATGTTTATCAGAAGTAGATTAAAATTAAGACGAACCAGCCGGGCGTGGTGGCGCACCCCTTTAATCCCAGCACTCGGGAGGCTGTGGTAGGAGGAGCGTTGTGAGTTCGAGGCCGGCTTGGGCTACAACGCGAGCGCAAGGCCGGCCTGAGCTACATAGTGCGACCCTGCCTCAAAAAAAAAAAAAAAACCAGGGCCGGGAGTTTGGCTCAGTGCCTTAAGCGCCTGTCCTGGCAGGCGCGAGGTTGTGAGTTCAATCCCCGGTGCCGCAAAAAAAAAAAAATTGAACCAATGACAAAGTTGTGTTTGTGTGTAGCGGTGGAAAGTTATATCTGATTAAACTGAAGAGGAGAGAAAAATAAGAGATGGGTAGTGTGGGGTTTTCTATTTATTAAAGTTGATAAAAATCAATTTAATAAATTACCAAGGGAAACATTGAGCGGGAGGTTGTTTATTTTTTAATTTTATTTATTTATTTTTTAAACTGTGCTTGAGATGGTCAATTGTAAGGACTTGGTTGAGAGAGAGTAAATGAGGGTCTAGGTACCTCTAACTAAAAATTGACTTTTATCTGAAAGTAGAAAATTAAGTTGAGGGGTCAGGAAGCCTGCATTTGAATCTCACCTTCTACCGAGACTGGCAGTGCATCCTTGGGCATCTTTCTAACCCTCAATAACTCTTTCTTGTTAAGTAGAAAAAGCAAGAAAACTCACTTGTAAGATTGTGGTCAGGATAAAAGGAGACAGGATAACTGCAAAGCACAGTACCAAAGAAAGTCACCTACTTAATAAATGTGAATAATAATGTTCTTTCACATAATGGTTTCTATGTAAATTTGTGAGCAATGGCATCATAGCTAAAGGGACTTGGAAAACATGGAATTTGAAAGTGGGTCTCTTCTTTTCCTTTTGCTATGCTGGGCATCGAATACAGGACCTTGAATGTACCAGGCAAGCATTCTATACCTGAGACACAGCTCTTGCTCAAGAAAGTTTTTTGTTTGTTTTTAGAGATCATTCTCATCTCTAAGCATCTGTAATCCAGCCACCTGTCCTAAGACAGAAAACTGCCATGTCTCTGTGTATACCTGTTAAGTGTCACTTCTGATCTGCCCAATTAAAACAAACAAACAAACAAACAAACACCAACCTTTTATTGTATAGTTAGTTCCTTGTCCTTGATTTTGACTAACTTCATTTGACTCTTCTGAATCTGAGAGCCAGCAGAAAAATCATGAATAACCGCAATGTATCTTCATACAGAGACACATGTAACTCCTGATTAAACATGCCTGTGTTTTCTGTGTAAAAATTGTTCACTTAAAAGTTATATTTGTCTAGGGGTGGTGGTGCATGTCTGTAATCCCAGCACTTGATAGGCTGAAGCAGGAGGATCACCACTAGTTTGAGGTTAGCCTGAACTACATAGTGAGCTCAAGCCCAGTTTGAACTACATAGTGAGACCCTGTCTCAAAAATAATTATTATCAAGTGTCTGTCTCCATCCTGGAAAGTGATTAAAAATGGAGTCATGTTTTCTTTTCTGAGAATGTGCTTCCTCCTTTGCCAACCAGTTGCACTCATAAAGCAAATCAATCTATAGGGCTTTATGTTAAATGCAATAAGTCAGACACAGAAAGAAAAATACCACGGAATCTTACTCATTATGTCACATCTAAAAAGGTTGCTCTTATAGAAGTACAGAGTAGAACAGTGGTTCAGAATCTGGGGAGAGTGAGGGGATGGAGACTCATCAGTGAGTACTAAGGCACAGATGTAAGGAACAACTTCTAGTGTCTTATTAAAATTAGGATGACTGTAGTGCTTATCGATAATGTTTATTTCAAAATAGCCAGAGGGGAAAATTTTGTTCTCATCACAGAGAGATGATACATATTTAATGAGATGACAAATATGCTAATTGTCCTAATTTGGTTGTTGCACAATGTATACATGTATCAAAACATCACAATAGGGAAAAGGGTGAGAGTGTGGCTCAGTGCTGGACAAATAGCATTTGAGAGGTCCTGGGTTTATCCTCAACATCATAACACTCAAAAAAAAATAGCACTGTACTCCATAGTATGTACAATTATTTCATGCCAACAAAAAATAAAATAATTTTTGGTGATAAACAAATTGTATTTAACTTGATTAATGTCTGTCAGGAATGCCTGTTGTGGGGCTAATTCTCCACGTGACCCCCCCAGCTCCTTTATCCACTTTTTTTTTTTTTGCGGCACCAGGAATTGAACTCACAGCCTTGTGCCTGACAGACAGGCACTTAAGCCACTGAGCCAAACTCCTGGCCCTAGTCGTTTGAGGCAGGGTCACACTATGTAGCTCAGGCCCATCTTGCACTCGCATTGTAGCCCAAGCCGGGCCTTATCCACTCTTTTTGACTCTGCTTTACACCTCGGGGGACTGATCTACGAAAGCCTTATCATCCAGGTCCACTTGTCCTCTGGTTTCTGATTGGTTGATCAGAGGAATGAGTGGGTTGGAGGGTGGAAAGAAAAGGGTTGGAATATTTCTTCCTTCTGTCTCGGCCATAGTTGACCTGGCTTTGGCAATGGGTGTCCTTCTGTGAATTCATTTTCTCTGGGACAGCCCCTTTCATTGACCAGGCTCAGGATGCATCTTAGAGCCTAGGGGATAGAAATGGCTGCTGTATTTGCTAGTCCCTGGGTACCTCAGTGTCCCTTGCTACTTCCTCTGTCCTGTTCCACCTCCATAGTTACTCATTAAAGTCTCTTCTTTTTTCTTCCTTCCCTCTCTTCCCACTTCTCTTTTCTTTCTTCCTTCCTTCCTTTCTTTCTTTCTTTCTTTCTTTCTTTCTTTCTTTCTTTCTTTCTTTCTCTTTCTCTCTCTTCTTTCTCTCTCTCTCTCTCTCTCTCTCTCTCGATTTTTCTTTCTTTCCTCTTCCTTCCTTTCTTTCTGTGACTGGGTCCCACTAGACTGCCCAGGCTGGTTTCATGCTCATAATTATCTTGTCTCAGCCACCCAAGTAGCTGGGATTGTCGGCGTGTGCCACAGCACTTAGCTAGTCTTTTTTAAAATACCAGTTATATTTCAATACACATTCTAGAAGACAAAAGTGTAGAGGCCATAAAAATATCAGGGTTTTGGAGGAGGAAGCGATGAACAGGTAGAGAGCAGAGAGCAGGTTTTAGGATAGTGGAGCTGCTCTGTATGGTCTTGTGAAGGTGAGTACATGGCATTCTACATCTATCTGTCCAAACCCCTCCGGTGCAGAATGCTGTGGGTAAACCTTAATGTAAACCATGGGCCCTAGGTGATAATGATGTGTCAGTGTTGGTTTATCAGTTTTAACAAAGCCAGCACTGTGGTGGTGAGTGTTAACTCTGAGGGAGGATGTGCTCGTGTGGGGGCAGGTGCTGTACTGGAACCCTGTGTACTTTCCACTCGGTTTTTCTGGCAACTAAAATGCTCTAAAAAATCAAGCCTATTAAGTTAAACAGAATTCTTACTGAGTGTGCTTTTACCATGAGGATGTACTTCTGTTGACTTGTACAGCAAGCAACATAAGAATGATGGTGATAAAGAAGGAGGCAGACCTAGCTAAAAACCCTGAGACAGCTGGGTCTGGTGGCAGAGCTATTGGGAAGGATGAGGGAGGAAGACTGTGAGTTCCAGGCCACGTTGGACAACTTAGCAGCTCATCATTAGGACACCAATGGGTTTGATCCCTGGTACCACCCAAACAACAACAAAACCATAGGACCATCAATTACTGTGTCTGACAGTAGGAGATTTGTCCATAAGTTACTGACCCCCCACCCCCAGTGGCAGTGACTTGACCAGCAACAGAAATAATTTCAACCTTGCATGAAATTCTCTGTGCTCTGATGCATAAAATGCAGATGATTAAGACATTGTCTAATTCAGTCATGGTGAGGATTAAGTGAGCTAGTGCAGCAAAACTTAGTGCAGTGTCCAGATCGAAGCCACCCAACTTATATTGCTATGATTGTTATCGACTCCCTCCTCCCTCACCCTCCCTGCCTTGTTCCACTCATTCTTGTTATTATTCTTGCTATTAATCATTTCACAGCACTGAGAATTGAACCTGAGTCTTCTTGAGTGTGGGGCAAGCACTCTGCTGCTGAGCTACCCATCCATCCCTTTTTAACTTTGGATTTTACAGCAGGGTCTTGCTGAGTTGTCCAGCCTGGTCTTGAACTTGCAGTCTTCCTACCTCCACCTCCATAATAGCTGGAATTCCAGGCAGGTACCACCATGCTCTGTGTCTTCTAATTCTTTTTATTGTAGAAAATTATGTCCTTCAATTACAGGCTAACCCAGCTTTGGTTTTTTTTTTTTTGTCATTTTAAAAATTTATATATAACTCTTTTAGTAGTCTGTTGTGGTGGATGAAGTCACTGGGCAATTGGTGACAGTTTAGTAGCAAAACACTGGTATTAAAGCAGCAGCTGAGGCTTAGAGTTGGGGCTTTAATGAAGTATTGCAATGAGTGAGCACTTGGGCAGATGCTTCACAGGACCACGCATTTCTGTAATAGTAATTTACAGCATCTATGGTCTATTTTAGATGATGAGAGCAGTGAGTTCCTGCCAAGTTAAAAAGTGCCTACATCTTTTGATTAGGAGTGATACTAACGACTGTGTGGGGAGACACTCATTGCTCTTGGTAAATGTCAGTGTCGAGGGCTAACTTCAACAGGGCCCTTTCAAGACAGAATTGCATGGAAAAGGACCAGCTACTTCCCCAGCACTATGACGTAACCTAAAGAACTTCCTGACTTGGGGAGCAGAAAAAAGTGACAGGGCTTAAACCTGTATTGACTAAGAAAACCTAGAATAAAGGGCATGTGACAGAATGAGGGTTCAGTTAAAGAGTAAGTTAAACTGTGGGATAAAGTTTCACTGGAGGTGTGTGGGCTACCATCACTGTGAGAGTTTTTATTCTCCGTAGTGTTAGAGTTTTCAGCAGTAGTTTGTAATATAAGCTGAAACTCACTCAACTATGCGTGTGCCAGGTACTGTGCTAAGTGCTTCACATAAGAGATTTCATCTAATTCTCACTACTCTACAGCGAAGCAAGTACTGTGATTCATGTTTTACAAGCAGGAGAATGAGGCTTGTAGAAGTGAAGGAATAGCCCAAGTTTGCACAGCTGGGTTGGAGAATGAGGAGCTGGTTTTGCATCCAGACTTCATTGCCCAAAATGCTCTTTTAAGTCCATCACCATTTTTAGAAGTGGGGGGCATTGAAACAAGGTCTTGCTATGTAGTTCAGGCTGGCCTTGAACTCACTATGTAGCCCAGACTGGCTTCAAACTCATAACAATCCTCCTGCATCAGCCTCCTGAGTGCTAGGATTACAGACATGCATCACTACAGTCAGTCTAAATCCATCACTTCCAACATATTTGGCCTTTTATTGTGGTTAATTTTTACCTTTATTTTTATTTTTTGAAATAAAACTATTTTTATTGGTACATTTTAGATCTACACAATGATCACATTATTCGTAGGGAATTTGTACCTGTATATCATATAACTTGATTCTTTTTTCCCCATTCCCTTACCCTCTCTTCAATCCCTCTTCCCCTGCTTATTTACAAAAACTTTGTTCCATTTTTTCCTCCTTTTCTCATTTTTTTTAACTTTCCATTTCCTTTCCCTGTCCCTTGTTCCCCTTCCCATTTGAACATTTTTTTCCTGTTTCACAATATCTACCATACATTTTTATCCCTATTTACATTTTTGATTTTTCATACCAGAGAAACAATGTGGTATTTACACATGAGTATCTGATTTATTTCACTTAAGATTATGATCTCGAGGTACTTCCATTTACCTAGAAATGTCTCAAGTTTATCCTTTTTTATGGCAGAGTGGTACTCCAAAGTATATAAAAAAAAGACCACATCTTTTTTATGCGAGTTGATGGCATTTGGGATTTTTCCAAGATTTAGCTACTGCAAACTGTGCTGCTATAAATATGGGTGTGCATATATCGCTGTGGTATGATGCTTTTCAATTCTTTTGGGAAAATACCAGGAAGGGGAATGGCTGAGTCAAATAGGACCTCTAGTCCTAATGTTTTGAAGCTTTCCACAGTGGTTGCACCAGTCCACACTCCCACCAACAGTGGATTTTATTTATTTATTTGTGGCACCAGGGATTGAACTCACAACCTCGTGCCCACCAGACAGGCATTTAAGCCACTGAGCCAAGCTCCCGGCCCACCAACAGTGGAGAAGTGTTCTTTTTTCCCCACAGCCCCTCCAGTATTTGTTATTGATTGATTTCTTGATAATAGCCATTCTTTCTGGGATGAGATGGATCTCAGCATTGTTTTAATTTGCGTTTCAGAAATGCACAATGATGTTGAGTATTTTTTCATATGTTTATTTGCCATTTCTATGTCTTTATCTGGGAAGTGTCTATTCATTTCCAATGCCTCCCTCCCTTTGGTACTGGGGATTGAACTCGCAACTTCACACTTGCCAGGAAGGCACTTGTGCCACTGAGGTATACCTGCAGCCTAATGCCCACTGTTGAATAGGTCTTTAAATTTGGGGAGTCTGATTTTTTGAGTTCTTTATATATTCTAGATGTAATCCTTCATCTGAGGAACAGCAGGCAAAAGTTTCTTTCCTACACTGTGGGTTGTTTCTTCACTTTGTTGGTTTCTCTTGCTGTGCAAAAGCTTTTTAATAAGATGAGATCCCAGTTATTTATTCTTTGTGATAGTTCCTGTGTGATTAGGGTTTTATTAATAAAGTCTTTGCCTACACCAATGTTTTCAAGAGTTCTACTTATTCTATCTTACAGCAGATTTAATGTTTCTGTTTTGATATTTAGATCTTTGGTCTATTTTGACTTTAGTTTAGTGCATAGTGAAAAATATGGCTCTCATTTTAATCTTCAGCATGTCAAAAGTCAGTTTTTCCAGCATCATTTATTAAAGAGGCTATCTTTCTTCTAGTGAATGTGTTTGGCATCTTTGTCAAAGATAAGGAGGCTAAGCATGCCAGGAGTTGTTTTTCATTTTTGATTTTTTTTAAGTTTAAATCCTGGGTTGATGCCTGTAAATTGCTTATGAAAGGTAGTTTTATTGCTAGTATTTAGAAACCTTAGGAAATGGCTACTTCTCAGAGGTGTCTTTCAGGTGTAGTTTGCTTTTGGGTTTTGAGTCTGTTGTAAGATTCTGCCTCTTCAGTTTATTGGGGATGAGAAGTTGCTGTCTACATGGCTTAGTCTGTGGTTCTTTGGTACTGGCCTGTAGTATTTTGTATGACCCTTAGGCAATCTCAGTCTTGGTACACCAGGAAAAACAACTGGTTAGAACAATTATGTCATTTTGGTTATTGTAGTACAATTGTCAATAACAATAGGATCAAATAGCCTAGAAAATGACAAACTGTATGAACAAGATTTGTGGTTATATCACAAAATCTAAAACAAACCAGAAAACTGTACACAGTAGATAAGTTCTCAGTATGGCAATTTTACCATAAAGGGAGAAAATAAGGGGTAAGAGGAAAAAATAGAGAAATAGAAGAAAAAGAAAAGATTAGAAGTAAGACTGGAGAACAAAGGAGGATCATGCAAACTTTGGGAAAGTGGTGCAAAAGACAGGAGAAAAAGAGAGAAAGAAGAAATAAAAAGGAATACAAAACAAAGCACCAACTATACATACACACACACAAAAACCCCCTGAAAACCATATTCACAGTCATATTAAAACCAAAACAGGCAATGAAGATAAAACAAACAGAAACAAACAAGCCAAAAAAAAAAAAAAAAAAAAAAAAAAAAAAAAAAAAAAAAAAAAAAAAAAAAAAAAAAAAAAAAAAAAAAAGAAAGAAAGAAAGAAAGAAAGAAAAAGAAAAAGAAAAAAGAAAGAAAGACAAAAAGGCCCACTTCAAGGTGTGTCTCTGCTGTCCCTGGTGGATGATGTGAGCAGAGTCCAGATCCACGTTGATTAATCCCAGCAAACCAACAGGAGCTTCTTAATGGACAATTCCAGTGAGCCTGCACTTTTATTTCTGCTGAAGTTCAGGCTGGTTTCTGGCTGTGAGGCTGGAACCAGACCCTCCAGCCTGCAACAGTTGGTGTGCCTCCTATGGGCTTTAACTCAGCTGGAGGGCACTGGATGAAGCCTGCAGTTGTTCTGAGTTCTAAACTCAGTTAGCCCTCTCCAAGATGGCTCCCAGCCAGTCGCCCTCTCTCATAAGATGTCCGAACCCCTGCAGTACTCACTAGCCATTGCAGTCTTCCATGTCCTCTGCTCCCTTCCACTGGTTCATCTCTCTCTGGAGCCCTTTGGGGTGCCCAGCAGTTACTGTGCATCTTCAGGTTTGAGCTGCTCCCTCCCATGCAGTGAGTCCAGACTCAGGGAGAAGGTGTCACCTGCCACCTCCTTCAATGAAGTTTCTCTTTCCACTCTCTCTGTGGGCTTCCGTTCTTACTTTAGATCCTTTCTGGGTCCAGGCAACACACTTCCCTCCTTCTTTTCTTCTCTCCCTCATTTATTCCAGTGTTTGGACACCAAATTTCTGAGAGGCTATTAATCTCTTGCTCACCACTCCACCATCTTCCCAGAGGTCCTGTAGTTAATTTTTATATGCTTTACTTTTAAATTAGGTTACAATATTCATGAGTGCAAGAACATGTCTATCTTTTTTTTTTTTTTTGGTAGTAGGAATCGAACTCATGACCTTGCACTTGCCAGGCAGGTGCTTGTGCCACTGAGCTAAATCCCAGCCCAGAACATGTCTATCTTTTAGGACTGTTTATTGAGATATAACTGACTACTATAAATACAAATATTAAATACAGTACAATCACTTAAAATGAGATACTTAGGACTAAGCAGGTCAATAAAAATAATCCCAAAAAGCTGGGTGCAGTGGTACATGCCTATAATCTCAGCTACTTTGAAGGCTGAGGCAGGAGGATTATAAATTCAAAGTCAACCTGAGCAGTTTAGTAAAACCCTGTCTCAAAAGTAGGGGTTATGGGAATGTACTTCAAGGGTAAAGCTCAAGGGTAAAATGGAATCAGAAATATATTAACAATTCCTTACAGAATGACACACAGTTATCCACATTTAGTTAATATGTTTGGGACTGATGAATAAATGTTTAAAGAGTGCATGAACTTTTTCTTCTGATGGCATGCAAGAATCTTTTTTCTTCTGGTGGCATACAAATATAAATCCACATTTAAACTGGGCAGGGTGGTACATGCCTATAATTCCAGAACTCAGGAGGCTGATGCAGGAGAATTGCAAATTTAATCCCAGCCCTGGCAATTTAGCAAATGCAAAAACAAAATGCAAAACAAAATGCAAAACCAAACAAAACAAAACAAAAATTTAAAGGCTAGGGATGTAGCTGTGCAAAATCCCTGGGTTCAATCTCTGGTAGTGTGTATACGCAAGCATAACAGAGAGAGAGGCACTGAAAGACTCACTATGTAGCCCAGGAAGGATGGCCTTTCTCCTCCTTGGGTAACATGAAAAGGGAGACAAATTTAAAATAAGAACAAATTAGTATCATTCAAGTGATCAAGAAGACACTGCATCTATGAAATAATATAGGCTGCTATGAAAATGGAATAACCAGAAAGAAGAAAATATGACCAAAATAACCAAAATTACATAGGACTGAACAGACTTACTGAGTAACAGAACAGATGGACATGAGCACAGAGAGAAGAACCTGGAAGATAATCTTGAATTAGTCCCCTGCGATGTAGACCAAGGGTAAAGGTATGAAAGGTTTCTAAAAAAATCAATGGCAGGCTGCATCCAGTGCTATATATTTGCAATCTCGGCCTTCAGAAGACTCAGGCAGGAGGATCAAAAGCTCCAGGTCATCCTAGGTCATTTAGTGAGATCTTATCTCAAACAAGCACACAAATACGCTGAAGGTGTAACTCAGATGCCTAGGGTCAATCCCAAGGTTACAAAGAAAAAGCAACTGCACATTTGAGACAGGAGATCAGGGCATGGCAGAGGGCTGGGCAAGTGAGTGTGACCTGTACACACGCACCCAGACCCTACCCCTAGGACCATTCAGAGAGTGCTATTTTGGATTCTGCTGGTGAGAACTCCAGCAGGTCTTTGATAGGATTGCCTAGATATGATGTCAGCTTGAGGAGTGGGGATACGAAAGATGGCAGCCATTAATCTCCCAGCCACTGTATGCTTCTTCAGTAGCCTGTGCACTCTCTATAGTGTATTTCCTTTCCTGCCTTTAAATACTTTTAATAAATATGAAATCTTGCTGCCTTTCATAGTGTGAGAAAGTGTCTCATTAAAGGCTCACCAGCCTTTGGTGATGGGTACTAAACTGACCTCATCAGGTCCCAGACAGCAACTTCCAGGGATTTATGGATGAGGTAAAGGCCTTCAGACTTCATCTCTTGGTATCAGATTTGTTCTTGGAATTTTCTCATTTTGCATTTTCTGTTTGCCTCTTTGAGCCTCATTAGAAAGTTCTTTAAACATTCATTCCCAGCTGTCTATTTTTTCTCTTTTTTCTTTAAGCCCACAACAGACAAACCCTTCAAAGCAAAACACCCAGAGAAATCTGTCAGGTTTCAATACAGTAGATTTCAGTTGTATTACACAATGACATTAAATTAATATGAACAAATAGCAGTACATCCTGGTGAGTCATGGTGGTGTATGCCTTTAATCCCAGCACCCAGGGAGGCTGAGGCAGGAGGCTTACAATTTTAAACCCAGGCTGAGCAAGTTATGGTTTAGTGAGACCTTGTCTCAAGAAGAAAAGAGAAAAAAAGGCTGGGAATACACTTCAGTGTGAAGGCCTTGGGTTCAGATCTCAGTACTACAAACAAAACAAAACAAAACAAAACAAAAAACAAGAACAGTCAGGCATGGTGGCATACATCTGTAATCCCAGTACTCAGGAGGCTGAAGCAGGAGGATTGCTGTGAGTTTGAGTTCAGCCTGGGCTACAAAGCGAGTTCAAGCCCAGCCTGAACTGCATGCAAAACCCTATCTCAAAGAGACAAAAACAAAACAAAACAAAACAAAACAAAAAATGAGCTCATCAGGCATGGTAACAAATGCTTATAATCCCAGTTACTTAAGAGGCTGCAAGTTTGAGTTCAGCGTAAGCAACTCAGTGAGATCCTGTCTAAAAATAAACTTTCAAAATAGGGCTGTAGAAAAAACAAAACAAAACAAAACAAAGCAAAACTTAACACACACACACACATGAAAAAACAAAAGGACTGAGGATATGGCTCATGGTAGAGTACTTTTGTAGCATCTGTCAGGCCCTGGGTTGGATCCCCAGCATCACAAAAAAGAAGACCTAGTTGTGATTTTAACAGTTGTAACTTCCTGAGGATATACTGTGCGCCAGCTAGATATTTTACATACATAAACTTGCATGTTGACAGTCATAGGGAAATTGAGGTTTAGGGAGATACTCTTTCTCAGTGGAAACAGACAGAACCATAAATCCTCTTAGAAAGGTGCCTATACAAAATTCAGTGCAAAAAAAAAACACCAAGTTTTATGATAGCACTTAATTTCATTAATAGAAAGTATATGTAAAAACATACATATGGTCTCAGATGCAGACATACAAATATATACTATGGGGCCAGGGATACAGCTCAGTTGCACGGCGCCTGCCTGGAAAGCATGAGGTCCTGAGTTTGATTCCTGGTTCCAAAAAGAAAAAGGAAACAAATACACACTGTGATAGTTAATTTTAGTAGACAGCTTGACTATATTGAGATATACCTAGAAAATTAGCAAAGCTACCCACATACGCACACACCTCCACCCCCACCCCTACCCCCACCACACATTGGCAAAGCCCATACCTGAGTATGACTGTGCCAGTGTTGCAAGAGTTGACTGGCATGCCAGTCAGCAAATGGAGTGGGTAAGTCTGGCTCTGAATATAGGTGGTAACATCCAATGGTCAAATGGAACAAAAGTGGGAAGGGGAAGCTCAGATGCACAAATGATTGTATGCATTTTTGCTACTGCCATCACCCATTGACATCCTATTCCAGATTCTTCAGCTTCTGAGTGCAGATTTGCACCAGCCACTCTCCAGGGGACTTCCAAAGCCTTCATCTTTAGACAGGGCCTGCATCATGGAGATCTGTTATTTAGAGGTTTCCAGCTGCTTGGACTTAGAAGCTGCTGGTTTCCCTGGCTCTTCAGCCTGCAGATTGGAAGTATCAAGCCTCTGATCGTGTAAGCCAATCTAACAAATTCCCTCTTATAATTATATATACACAGGTTCTCTTCTTCTGGATAACTGTAAGACACACATAGGATGTGTTTGTAAATGTATAAGAAAAATGTTTCCCAAATAGATATCCTCTCTCTCTCTCTCTCTCTCTCTCTCACTCTCTCTCTCTGTGTGTGTGTCTCTCTCTGTCCCTCTCTCTCTCTCTGTCTCTCTCTCTCTCTCTCTCTCTCTCTGTCTCCCTCTCTCTCTCTCTTTCTCTCTGTCTCTGTCTCTCTCTCATTCATCACATAGAAAAACTAATATGAGGCCCAGGATATAGTACAGTGTTATAGCACTTGTCTAGCATACACGAGGCCTTGAATTTTATCCCTAGCACTGCAAACAAACAAAAACAATATACACACAGATAAGAGGATTCAATAAAGTTGTCTATAAAAAGTATTTGGAGCCAAGTGTGGTGGTACGCCTGTAATTCCAGCACTCTGGGGGGCTGGGCAGGAGGATGGCAAATTTGAGCTCAGCCTGGGCAACTGAGCAACTTAATAATACCCTATCTCAAAGTAAAGCAATGAAAAGCCCTGGAAATGTAGGTTGGCACAAAGACCGTAGGATGAATTCCCAGTACTGAAATGAGAAAGAGAGAGACAGAGACAGAGACAGAGACAGAGAGAGAAAAGAGAACGCATTTGGTATGATACCTGACACAAATGAGTACTTGATCTATT
The DNA here is from genome assembly GCA_004363535.1 of Dasyprocta punctata. NCBI lineage: Eukaryota > Metazoa > Chordata > Mammalia > Rodentia > Dasyproctidae > Dasyprocta > Dasyprocta punctata. The sequence goes on along the minus strand of RJWM01017788.1, from coordinate 23,020 downwards.
ATTTTACTATTATTATTATTATTACTATCACTATTATTTATTTATTTTCATAGTACTGGGCATTGAAGCCAGGGCCCTCATATGGAACAATATCTCCAGCCCTTTCTTTATTTCTCATTTTATAATTTGAAACAGGGTCTTGCCAACCTGATAAGTTGCCCAGGACAGGCTAGAATTTGTAATCCTCCTGTTTTAGCTTTCCACACCTCTTTTTTTTTTTTTTTTTTTGATTTGGTGTCATCTTCACATACTTAAAATCAAATGGACAGTTGAACATAGTCTCACTACTATTTTTAAAAGATCTCTTCAAACATTCAATAGTGAACTTTTTTTTACAGTACTAGGGATAGAGCCCATGGCCTCAACCATGCTAGGCAAGCACTGAGCTACATCCCTAGCCCCATTAAAATTTTGTTGTAAAACAGGGTCATCACTAACTTTCCCAGGATAGCTTCAACCTTGTGATCCTCCTGCCTCAGCCTCCTCAATCACTGGGATTAGAGTTGTGTGCTACACTTCTAGCAATAGGGGCTATCTTTAAGGAGGGAAGCTTGAAGACGAGGGTTGGGATAATAATTTGTATTTTCATCTTTATCCATATTTGGAGTGTTCCAAGTGTTTATGATCATCAGACTCTAGCTCTATTATATATTATATAAATTATTTTATAAAAAACACTTCTCAATCCAGACTTTATTTTCCCAAATATGTTTACCTTGGCTTACAAGCAATTACTAAAATAATAATGAACTATATTTTAAAAATAAAAGTCCATTCCAGTACTTATGTTCCATAGTATGTTTTTGGCCCTACAGCAGTACGAAGAACATGAGTTATTAGTGACATTTTCTTTGGAGTCTTGAATCTGTCTTTTCAAGCACATGAGCCGAGTAGAACACCTGCTTGGACCTTGTCAGTATCCAAGGTATTTTGAATGAATGCATCTATTCCGAAGCTTACAGCCTGGTTTTAAATGTGACTTGGCCATAGATGAAAATGGTCAGAGCAGGTGCACAACCCTGCTGGGCATCGGATTGTTAACCCTGCCTCCTGTCTCCAGGAAAAGCTCCTGCAGTGCATCATGCAGCTACCAGTGGAGCTAAAGCATAGAGGTGCTGGCTGTAAGGCAGCAGTGTCAAGAGCATCCTTTCTGCTGAACTCACCACCTTCACTAGACCACTTGACTGTGTTTACAGTCTTTGGAAAGCTGAGTGAAGCATTCTTACATCTTAACTGTTTTTAGCCTGGTCTCTTCATTCCCTTAAAGGTAACTTTAGGGGTTTATGGGGCAATCTCAGTACTTCCATAATAGCTTTAACTGGAGCTTTTGGCACAGAATGGCTTCTCTGACAGATTTGTTAGGCTAGGAATCCAGGATCTCAGATATTTAATACCTTGGAGCATAGCAGTGGATCCAATAAACACATCCTTTACTTTTCTACTGCAAATTTTTACTTTAATATAATAATAGTCATCTGTGCAACTCAGTACCTTTCTCTAAGGGATGCAGGAAGTAATCTTTGGTTTACCCACTTGGTACAACAAAAGACAAGGTATATGCACATGTGCAAAAGTGTCAGACCAAGATTTACAGCCCCATGATGCTCAGAACTGTTTTGTGTATGTTCACCTGAGCATCACAGAGGGCAAAATATACCCACACCATTCTAGGATTTGTCTTTTTTTTAAATTTGTTTTTGACTTTTCTGGTAGAAATGCCCAATTCAGATCAATGGCACATGAAAAAACAGATTTGTAAGTTTTGGAGGAGGTCAAAAGTGAATCATCAGGTTACTCATGCATGAATGATGATGATCCACATGATAAAATGATTGCTTTCATAACAGAAGAGAGGTTTGGGTGTATGATGTTAATGATGACTTTGATGTTGACCATGTGAGCCAGAGTTCCTGGGACAGTGAAATGGAGCAAGAAAGAATCAACTGAGAGGGGAACCTCTGGTGTTGAGTGGCACAATGCAAAGGCCTATATAGCAAACTCCACCCAACCGTGCAACCTCGGCATCTCACTTAGAATCTGGTAGGGCCCCTTCCAGCATCCCCAACCAGTGGCAGATGTCCAGGTAGGTAGGTCCCTTGGGCCCTGTCCAGTGACCCTGAGTGGCAGGGGAACCTCCAGAACTGAGTGGCATGAGCTGAAGTCCTACACAGCAAACTCCATCCAGCTGTGCAACCTTGGCACTTCACTCTGAACCTGGTACAGCCCCGCCCAGTGACACCAAGCAGGTGGGGAGCTTTGGTGCACCATGTGGCATGAGCTGAAAGCATGCACAGCATACTCCTTTAACTGTTCAGCCTTGGTACATCACTCAGAACTGGGTAGAGTCCTGCCCAGCAACTTCAAGCAGTCAGGGAGCTCCAGAGTGCCATGTGGGGTGTGCTGAAGGCTGGACCAGCATACTCTCCACATTTGAGGAGACTTTGAGTGCCACTAGGGACCTGGTAAGGCCTGCCTAATGACCTCCACTCATCTGGGGAGACCCCCTCCAGTACGGACAGATATCCTCAACCCAGGAAGCAACTGAGACCTTGGATTTGGCTTCTCCAGGGGAAAACAGGAAATGACAAGATAAAAGAGTAAAATGCAATCTCAAACCTCCAGCCCATCCCAAACAAGCCTAGGAGACATGGACATAGAAGAAAGTGTAAGCCATACACCTGAAACTTCTGAAGGGATAACAACAGAAATAAAGACACAACTCCATGAAGCTGTAAAGGAACTCAGATCAGAAATAATCTCCCAGGTAAAAGAAAAAATGATAAACATAATAAAAGAAATGCTGAACACATCTAAAGAAGACAGTTTAAAAAACTGAGGAACATTGCAAAAAGATAGAAACCTTGAATGAACAATGTAAGAAAGAAACAGAATGCATGAAATAGATTCAAAGAAATATCAAGGAAATAAAAAATTCCAGCTAAAGCTGACAAAACCACCTCAATGAATGTGAAGATAAATTTTCAGACCTAGAAGACAAGATTGCAGCTAGAGAACAGGAAAGGAAAGTTCTTTTAAAAATCACAAGGAATCAGGAAGAAATAATTCAAGCTGCAAGATGATGCAAATAAAAACAATATAAGATTGACAGTTGTGAACAAAAAGGTGACAACAAAAAGGATATAAAGACTATGTATAGAAGTAATAGCTGAAAATTTCCCAAACATGGGAAAGGAAACTGACATACAGATAAGTGAAGCACATAGAACTCCATTTACCCATAACCAAAATAAATGTACACCCAGACACAGAATAATCAACATCCCAGAAATTCAAAATAAGAACAAAATATTAAAAGCTGTTAGAGAAAAGACACATACCATCTATAAAGGAAAGCCCATCAGAATCACAGCAGACTTCTTGACACAAACAATGAAATCAAGAAGAGAATGGAGTGAAGTATTTCAAATACTAAAGGAAAATGACTTCCAACCAAGATTGATGTACCTGCAAAACTATCCCTCAAAACTGATGGAGAAATAAGATACTTCCACAACAAAGAACAGCTGAAGAACTTCATGACCACCAAACTAACCCTACAAAGAAAACCAAAAGATATTCGAGATAAACACAAAAATAACTACAACTTCAAGAACACCAACAGAAAAAAACCAGTAGGCAAGTCAAACAATTAAACAGAGGGGAAAGGTAAGGAACCAATGGCAGAAAGATAACATGACAAAAATAAGGCAATATATATCACTTATAACCATTAATGTAAATGAACTCAATTCACCAATTAAAAGAAGCAGACTGGCAGAATGGATCAAGAAACAACATCCAACCATTTGCTACATACAAGGAACCTATCTAACCCAAAAGGAAATTCTTAGACTGAAAGTCAAAGGATGGAAAACAATACTTCATACAACAGGAACCCCCCAAAAAGCAGGGGTAGCTATTCTGTTTGTAGACAATGTGAACTTCAAACCAAGAATGTTCAAAAGAGATAAAGAAGGTCACTACATACCAGTTAGAGGAAAACTTCAAGAGGAAGAGATAACAATCTTAAATGTATATGCACCAAATATGGGAGCACCTAGCTATATAAAACAAATATTAATAGACATGAAAACTCAAGTAAGCAATAACACAATTGTAATGGGACATCTTAACACTCCATTGATACAAAGAGACAGGTCAACTAAGCAGAAAATCAGCAAAGAAACAACAGAACTAAATCAAACTTGTGAAAAAATGGACTTAGTAGACATGTACAGTGTTCCACCCAACAACAAAAGAATATACATTCTTCTCAGCTTCACACGGGACATTCTCTAAAATAGACCAAATTCTAGCCCATAGAACATGCTTAAGTAAATGCAAATGAATCAAAATTATCCCATACATATTATTTGATCATAATGTCATGAAACTAAAAATTAATGACAAAAGAAACTGCAAAAACTCCATAAACACATGGAAATTAAACAATACACTCCTGAACAATCAATGGGTCACAGAGGAAATTAAAGAAGCAGTCCTCAGAGGGAAATTTATAGCACTAAACTCCTGCATCAGAAAAATGGAAAGAACATACATAAACATCCTAATGATGCACCTCGAACTTCTAGAAAAAGAAGAGCAAGTCAATCCCAAAGCCCAAAGAAAGGAGGAAATTATGAAAATCAGAGCAGAAATTAATGCAGTTGAAACTAAGAAAACAATACAAAGAATTAATGAATCAAAGAGTTGGTTTTTCAAAGAATAAATAAAATTAATAAACCCCTCACTAACCTTATCAAAAAGAGGAAAGAAAAAACTCAGATCCATGCAATAAGAAATGAAAACGGTGAAATCACTACAGACCCTGTGGAAATACAGATCAACACCTACTTTGAAAACCTTTACTCACACAGATTCGATAACACAGAAGAAATGGACAGATTCCTAGAAACTTATGAATTACCTAAGCTCAATCAAGAAGATGTAAAACTACTGGATAACCCAATTTTAGCTAATGAAATTGAAAATGTAATTAGAACCTTACCAACAAAGAAAAACCCAGGTCCTGATGGATTCACTGCTGAATTCTACAAGAAATTTAGGGAAGACAATACCAATACTTCTCAAACTCTTCATTGAAATTGAAAGGAAAGCAAATCTCCCTAACTCATTGCTGGAAACAAGTATTACCCTAATACCAAAACCAGAGAAAGACCCAACCAAAAAAGAAAATTACAGGCCAGTCTCCCTAATGAATGTAGATGCAAAAATCCTCAATAAAATACTGGTGAATAGAATACAGCAAGTTATCAGGAATATTATACAGCATGATCAAGTGGGATTCATCCCAGGAACGCAGGGAAGGTTCAACATACGCAAATCAATAAATATAATACACCATATCAACAGGGCCAAGGACAGAATCACATGATCATTTAAATAGATGCATAAAAACTTTTGACAAAATCTAACACCCATTCACAACAAAAACCCTACAGAAAATCAGAATACATGGTCTCTACCTCAACCTGATGAAAGCCATATATTATAAACCAACAGCCAACATCCTACTAAATGGACAAGAACTGAAAACTTTCAACCTAAAATCAGGAACAAGACAAGGATGTCCATTATCACCACTCCTATTCAATATAGTTCTGGAAATATTAGCCAGAGCAATTAGACAAGAGAGAGAAATAAAGGGAATAAGGATAGGAAAGGAAGAAGTAAAATTATCATTATTTGCAGATGATATGATACTCTACATAGAAGACCCCCAAAAATCCATTAAAAGACTTCTAGATGTAATAATCAAATTCAGTAATGTTGCTGGATACAAGGTCAACACTCAAAAATCAATAGCATTCCTGTACACAAACAACAAAGTCACTGAGAGAAAAATAAGGGAAACAATACCCTTCACAATAACATCCAAAAAAAATGAAATACTTAGGAATCAATCTAACAAAGGAAGTAAAAGATCTATACAGTGAAAATTACATTACTCTGAAAAAAGAAATCGAAGAGGATTTCAGAAAATGGAAAGATATTCCCTGTTTATAGATAGGAAGAACAAACATCGTGAAAATGGCCATTCTCCCAAAATTGTTATACAGATTTAATGCAATACTAATCAAAATACCACTTACATACCTCACAGAGCTAGAGAAATCACTCCTAAAGTTCATCTGGAACCAGAAGAGACCTAGAATAGCAAAGGCAATTCTGGGCAACAAAGGCAAGGCAGGAGGCATCACAATCCCCGACTTGAAACTATATTGCAAAGCTACTGTGATAAAATCAGCATGGTACTGGAATCAAAACAGACCTGAAGATCAATGGAACAGATTAGAAGATACAGACACAACTACAAACACACTTAGCCACCTCATTTTTGACAAAGGGGACAAACATGTACATTGGAAGAAAGACAGCCTCTTTAACAAATGGTGCTGGAAAAACTGTCTCTCTATATGTTGTCAACTAAAACTAGATCCATGTCTATCACCATGCACTAAAATAAAGTCAAAATGGACCAAAGATCTGAATATTAAAACAGAGACACTAAATTTGCTGGAAGACAAAGTAGGTAAAAGTCTTGATAACACAGGAGTAGGCAGAGAGTTCATGAACAAAAATCAAACTGCATGGGAAACACTTCCCAGAATCAACAACTGGGATCTCATCTTACTAAAAGGTTTTTGTATGTCAAAGGAAATCTCCAACAGAGTGAAAAGAAAATCTACAAACTGGGAAAATATCTTAGCCAATTGTCCATCAGACAAAGGACTTCTATCTAAAGCATATGAAGAATTAAAAGAAATCAGGCCCCTAAAATTCAAGGATCCAATCCAAAAATGGGCATCTGGGAGGAATACACACTTCTCAAAGGAAGAAATACAAATGGCAAATAAATATATGAAAAAATGTTCAACATCAATGGTCATTCAGAAATGCAAATTAAAACAACACTGAGATTCCATCTCACTCCAGAAAGAATGGCCAAAACAAAACAAAAAAAAATCAACCAATAACAAGTGCTGGAGGGACTGTGGGGAAAAAGGAACACTTCTGCACTGTTGGTGGGAGTGTAGACTGGTGCAACCACTGTGGAAATCAGTGTGGAGATTCCTCAACAAGCTAGGATTAGAGATCCCATTCGACCCAGCTATCCTGCTTCTGGGCATTTTCCCAGAAGAATTGAAAACATCATACCACAGTGTTATTTGTGCACCCATGTTTATAGCAACCCAATTTGTAATAGCTAGATCTTGGAAACAACCCAAGTGCCCATCAGTCGTGGAATGGAGAAAAAAGATGTGGTATTTTTATACAATGGAGCACTACTGAGCTATGAAGAAAGATTGCATCAAGACTTTTATAAGTAAATGGACACACCTCGAGACCATACTCATAAGTGAGATAAATCAAACTCACATGTGTAAGTACCACATTGTCTCCCTAGTGTACGAAACTGAAACAGTAGATATGATCCAAAATCTACAATAAATACTGTGTAAGGGTAAGAAACTGCTCAAAGAGCAGAAGTAATTGGGAAAGGGAAAAGGAGGAAAGAAGGAAGGGAAAAGGAAAAAGACACAAATCTGTATACATGTATATGTAGGATAGCTAAAATGATTATACTGCTGAATGTATTAGTTATTGAGAAAGAATGGTTAATACTCACATGGTTAGATCAATTTTACATGTCTATATTTGTTAATCTAAACAACCATGTTGAAAGTAATGATATGCAACATTGCAATCATTGTCAAGTTCCTATCATCTTGTTTTGTAAACCTGTAATGTTACTGTTTTGGATTTGTTGTTGTTGTTCGTCTCTTTTGCTTTTTGTTTTTCTTTTCTGTGTCTTTTTTCTCTTAAAAATAAATAAATAAATATAAAGAATAAACAGGTTTGATACACCCATGGTTACGCCCCTTTATGAAAAAATGTGCTATGCTGTGTTAAAGAAAACCCAGACCTTGTGGGAAGAGCTGAAGCAGGCATTCTTGGTTCTGCATGGCCCATGGAAACCATGGAGGAGCGTGCTAACAAGCCATCATTGTGCCTGGGCACCTCCAGGAAGGCTTTGGCTGCGTGGTCACCAACTGATTCGACCAATTATTTGATAACCAATTGGATCCCTTTGAAATGCTGAAGGGAGCAGAGAAAAAGAAAAAAGAATGAGAGTGGGGGAGGCTGCAGTGATAACGGAAACCCTAGGGCCAAGAGCACAACCCAGGCAGGCTCCACTACAAGACCCAGCTACCACTCAGAAAGAAGACCTGAGCAACAGTTTCAAGGTGAAGGGAAAATAATGGACAGGAGACTGGAAAGGTGATCACCCATGAAAGAAAATTTGGAAAACTATTTGAACAAAAGGGTGAAGGACCAGATGTGGTAGCACACACTTGAAATTCCAGCACTCAGCAGTCTGAGACAGGAGGAGTGCCACAAATTGAGGCTAGTCTGGACTACATAGTGTGTCCAAGACCAGCCTGAATTGTAGAGTGAGACCCTCTCAAAAAAAGGGGTGTGTGAAGGAGGAGTGTTTTTCATTGGTAACCCATTATTGACCAGCCTGTCTGAGGGTGTGGGAGTCTTGGAAGAGGGTGGGGTGGCTGTGGATGTGGGATGGGCCAAGGAGATGCGTTTGATTCTCAGCAAGTGGGAATTTGATAGGCATAGTGGAAGCAATAGATCTTTTTCACATTACAGTATCCTGAAGCATGAGAACAAAGGAAGAGCTCACAACTGGTGAATTGTTATAGATAAATTAACTGACTTGGATCAATGAAATGTGTTGCAGTCAGGGTTTGCAAGGAGAACAAGACAATCAGGACACATAATTTGTAGAATTATTTTATAATGGTCATCCAAAGCATCAAATACAAAAGAAAGAGTGCAGGAAATCTGTCCATACACTAAGACCCAAAGAATCCAACTGAGGGCCTGAATCTCAAGGCAACATATATGAGTTCAGCTGAAGTTCTAGAGCCCATGACAAAGTCTCATGCAAGTCTGTTTCATGGATCTGTGCTGGGAAAGCCCAAGGTCAGTGGTGGAAGCTCTGTGCTGGCAGGATGAAGGATCTGTGCCAGTAGGCCGAGGGTTCTGCACTGGAGCCAGGCAGTGATGCTCAAAGTAAGGACCAGAACTCCCCGCAAAAGTACCACAGCCATCCTCAGTGAGAATGAGGTCTTGAGCTCCTCTGACAATGAGAACAGCTGAGTTCATATCAGGAAGCCAGCGTGACAAGCCAGCATGACAATCTCCAGGAGATTGAATGGCACACCATCTTCCCCTCTGGAGCCAGGAAGCAATGCTCAAAGTAAGGACCAGAGCTCCTCCAAAGTTAACCAAAGCCATTCTCAGTGGCAACAAGATCCCAAGCTCCTTTGATGGTAACAGCCAAGTTCATATCAGGAAAGAAGCTCGACAAGTTCCTCCAGAAGAACAAATGGCAACAGGAGAACCAACAACAATATGGACAAACAACAACACTACTCTTCCTTTGCAGTTCTCCTTTTTATGTTGCCAACAATCCTCAGGTGGGCCATCCACACTCAGCACCATGCTGATTTAGTTCAGCTGGTATTACAAGTTGACCACCAGTTGTCAGTGCACCACCAAATGTGACTGGGGAACACCTCATGATGAAGCATTCCCTGTGGCAGACACTGACAATTAAAAAAACAGAGTTGAAGAGGTTAAGAAAGAGGATCCATAAGAGATAACTGAATGAGTAGAAGGCAATCCAAAGTAAAGATGGAGAAAAAGGACAATTTAATACCACAAAACCAAATCAAGGTTCTGATGGGCAGTGGAAGAAGGAATTTGTTCTACATAAATCAAAGAGAAAGAGGTTCATGCTGAAGATTCTGTGGTGGACCATCATTTCCAGAAGCCAGCAAATGGTATCATGTCTTAGCTGGAGATCAACTTTGGAGACCTAGGCTGCCCAATTCAGGGTGGTCGGGGAGAATAACATGAATGTGGGTATGGAAGGCATTCAAACCATGGCAACAGGACTGACAAGTCTGACTTTCCTTTTTCATGTTTTTTTCTTGTTATTTGTTCCTGTCTTTTTGCTCTGTTATGTTGCTTGCCCTGCCTGACAGCTTCTTTCTGTTGGTGTTCCTGTGTTTGTGGTCTTCATTATCTCTTTCTAATGTGTCTTTCAGAGCATTCTGTAGAGCTGGTTTGGTGGTCATACATTTCTTCAGTTGTTCTTTGTCATGGAAGTATTTTATTTCTCCATCAATTTTGAAAGGTAGTTTTGTGGGGTACATCAATCTGAGTTGAAGATTATTTTCCTTTTGGGCTCAAAATACTTCATTGCAAGCTCTTCTTGATTTTTGGGTTTGTGTTGAGAAGTCTGCTGTGATTCTGATCAGCTTTCTTTTATAGGTGATATGTTTCTTTTCTCTAGCTGCTTTTAATATTTTATTCTTGTGCTGAATTTCTGGAATCTTGATTATTATATGCCTTGGTGTAGATTTACTTTTGTCATGGCTATTTGGAGTTCTTTATGATTCATTTATTTGTATGTCAAATTCTTTATTCTTGTTTGGGAAGTTTTCTGCCATTATTTTTATGAAGGGTTTTTTAATGGCTTTTGCTCTGTCTTGAACTTTGTCACTGATTCCGATCAATCCTATGTTGTTCTTTTCTTTATCTTGTAGCTGTTGGATTGATTTTTCATGGCCTCGTGATTTCTAAGATATCTTTCTTTTCATGGTCACTAGTTGCATGCCTGTCTTCTAGATCTGATATTCCATCTTTGCCTTCATTTGATGTCCTATGTATGCTTTTAGTGGAGTTTCTAATCTGTATTTCTGTTTGTATCTGATTAATTGATTCCATTTCTTGTCTTTGTTTGGCATTCATGGTGTTCATTGTCTTCCTGAGCTCATCTATTTGTTGTCTGTGTCTGCCTTAATGTGTTTTATTTTGGTAGTCATTTCTTTTTGCACCTTAAAGATTATTTTTTTCTATGACTTTTCCTTTTTTTTTTTTCTTTTGCTTCTGCTGCTATCATTTCAGAGAGTTCCATTTGTTGGCTTCTGATTTTTCCTATCTCTTTGTGTTCTAGACTTGTCCTGGGTGGGCTGGGTGTTTGGGAATGCATTTTGCTTTTTTATCTTGCCATTTCTATTTCATTTTGTTTTCTGTGTTGATGCTTTTAGATTTCTAATATTAGATAGCCTTATCACTGATACTGAGGCTTTCCTAGGAGGAATCTGTTCTTCAGGGTGTATCCTCTTGCCAGCATTGCCGTATACCTCTCACCTTCGTCGCTGTACTCTTCTCACTGGAAAGCTGACATGGGGTAATGGAGGAAGCACAGATCATGCTCCTACACTCTGCTTGCCAACACCACCATCCCAGGGCAATGAAGGAAGTGCAGAGCGCAGACTCACACTCTACTTTCTGGACCCACTGGCCCAGGACAATGGAGGAAGGGCAGAGCGCAAATTCACACTCTATTTGCTGGCATCACCATCCCACGGTAATGGAGGAAGGGCAGAGTGCGGACTCATGCTCTACTCACAGGCACTGCTGACCCTGGGACCATGGAGGAATGGCCCATACTATTGGTTTTAAAACCTTTTCTGCATTTTCACATAAAGTCAACTGGGTCATGTAAACTTTGATTTGTCAGGTTTTATGCTGTGTGGAAAACTTGCTACTTTATGAACTTTAACTTAATTTTCTTAAAAAATAAGGTCTTGCTATGTAGTCCAGACTGGCCTGAAACTCCAGCAATCTTCCTGCCTCAGCATCCCAAGTGCTGGGATTATAGGCATTGCATCACCATGCCCACCCTTTAATTTAGTTTTAATATTTTCATCTTTGGGGAAAAATCTTTTTTCACTTGTCATGATAACTGTTGTATATGCTAAATCTTTATATGTGGAAATATCAGTACTTTAACAATTTCAAAGCACATTGGTTTATTAACCCTTGCTGCTCCATGGTTCATTAGGTTCAAATTATACCTGATTAAAAAGTTGAACTATATTTACTTCAAAATGTATAACCTTCCCATTTTATTTATTTATTTATTTATTTTTTGCAGCACCGGGGATTAAACTCAATCTCGCACCTGCCTGACAGGCACGTAAGCCGCTGAGCCAAACTCCCGGCCCTGGTTTTCTGAGGTAGAGTCGCACTATGTAGCTCAGGCCGGCCTTGTGCTCACGTTGTAGCCCAAGCTGGCCTCGAACTCACAATGCTCCTCCTACCTCAGCCTCCTGAGTGCTGGGATTAAAGGCGTGCATCACCATGCCCGGCTTAATCTTCCCATTTTAAAGACCAAACTAGATACCTTATTGGTAGAAGTTGTTTAAGCTACTTACTGTTATTAGGTTCATTGTGTCAAATGAATTAGTTCTATGGGTTTGAATTTCTCCCCCTTCAGCAGGGTAATTTGGCTAATTCAAACTACTTTAACTTCTGTACAATAAGTATCTGGCCTGGGTGTGGTTTGTGTGTGAAAAATCCCCAGATCTAAAGGTACATTCCTAGTCAGCAACTCCTTAACCATGCTCTGAAGAAACCAAATGGCACTGGTTAGTATGGTAAGGTGAGATGGTATTTTAATTTTTGAAATTTGGAAAGCAGATAGTTTTACTTTATAAGATTGGAGCAGCAGAACCATTCATAAAATATCAGCCAAAAATTTACTGTTAAAAAAAACATTCATGTTCAGTAGATCACCACCCTTTTGTAAGAAGAGGCTGAAATAGATAAATGGAGAAAAAAATAGACAAATGGAGAGAGAAAGGACCTTCTTAGCAACCTAGTTTCTGTTGTCTTAAGTGTCCAAGACTGTCCTGGCTTTTGTATATTTTGACTGAGCTTAGTCTCCTAATAAAATTATCTTCGTGATGGGAAGAAAAGTTTGCTTTAGGGGCTTAATAAAACCAAACTGGACTGTTGCCACTGGAAAGGAAGCCAGATGCAAGGACTGTAAACCAGTCATTCCTTCCTTCAGTGGGAAACATTTACAGACCTCTTGCTGGTAGTCAGATTGGGAAGCTGGGAATGCCAAGACTGAAAAGTTAATCTCTGCCTTTATAAGGTGTCAATTTAGTAATAACGAAGTAAAAGAAGCCATTTTGTTCCACTTTGAACCATCAAATCAGATGTCATGTGTTAATGAGATGCAAGCTGGGAATGGTGTTACATGCCTGTAATCTCAGCACTGGCGAAGCTGAAGCAGGAAGATGAGTCTGTGACCGGCCTGGGTTATACAGTGAGTTAAGGCCAGCCTGAACTACATGATGAGACCTGTCTCAAAAAGAGGAAAAGCATTAGAAACCAGATATTAATTATTTGAGTCATCCTCTCTCACCAGTCAGTGCAAATTGTGGAGGTGCCTACTGTAAACCAAAGCAGAGTGAAACAGATCACTAAGCAGAGGTTCACAGATCTTCTAAGTGAAGATCTTGGCAGTTTGCAGGGGAGCCTTGTCCCTGTAGCTTACAAGCATTTCTAAGGAATCAGGTGTTGGTCATCTGCTAGAGTGAACTTGACAAGGGCTTAGATCTTGTCCAAGAAAGGGTGGGACAAGCAGATGTTAGCAGAAAGAAGATAAACTGTGTATCCTAGGTTCAGTAAAAGCAATCCTTAAGCCACTGCTAGAGACACATCCACTTGAATCTAATGAAAAGGCAGTGGAATATCTCCAGTGTCCCATGATAGAGTCAGTTCAAAACATTTTCCAAGTTTAGAAAGTGCTGGCATCTATCTTTGCAGTGTCGGCCCCCTTAGCTACTCACTTGCCTTAAACATACCTATTTTCTACCTCTGTTCAGTATGCTGTTGCTGCATTTGTGGGGTTATCATATGTCCCACTTGCACAGGGCAGTTCTGATTTACATCTTCTTGCCTGGCACACTTATTAATATCACCCCCCCCACTCTCAAACTGTTCCAGTTTGGATAGTAAATTACAAGTTTATCCTCCTGATGGAAAAACCACAGTTTTCAGTTAGGCAAGTGTCTTAGTTACTTTTCTCGTTGCTGAGAGAACAATAACTGATACATAAAGTTAAAGGAGGAAAGGTTTATTGTAGATCACAGTTTGTAGAGGTTTCGGTCCATGTTTGGTAAGCTCCAGGGCAGGGTGGTATGGCAGAGGAGAAACAGTTCATGGCAGGCAGCAAGCCCCAAAGTAGTGAAGCAACAAGTATCAAGTGATATGCAACAACAGCGGCCCTCTTTTTGTCCCTTATATTCTATCCAGGCTACCTGGACAGCAGGTAGCTTTCACACCCAGGATAGGACACTCTTAATCCTAGCATTGTACTCTAAATCAATATAACTTTATTTGAAATAAGATATTTACAGGATCTTTATAGGATCAAATGAAGTTAAAAATGAATTCATTATAGTGGGCTCTAACCTGATATAATTGTGTCCTTATAAAAAATGGAAATTAGGGCACAAAGATAACATACACAAGGGGAGCACCACATGAAGATGAAGACAGTGATTACAGTAATGCATCTACAAACTGAGGACTGCCAAAGATCACCAGCAAATGACTAAAAGATAGCATAAAGGCCTAAATCAGGTGCTCTGTTCAACCCTCTGAAAGAGCTAACCTCACTGATATTTTGATCTTGGACTTCTGGCCTCCAAAATCAAGAGATATTACATTTCTGTGGTTTGAGTTGCCCAGGTTGTAGTCCATTGTTACAGCAACCTCTGGAAATGCTTGAACCATGAGAGTAAGGCAGTCAGTTTTGTCCCTCATTCCTTTCCAAACACCCAATCTGCAGCTGGCTTGAATATGGGCTGAATATTTTTTTTTCAAATTCTTAAGATGAAATTTGCTTGCACTTTGTGCAGTGATTGGCAGTGACAAACAAAACAAAACAAAAACAGGACAGAGGAAGAGGATGTTTCACTACCTGAGAGTGGCTAGGGAAGGGAAGAGCTAGCGTGCAGGGCTGTTCTCTGTAGAGAACTTAAACACAGTCATAATCAAAAGTCAGCTCTTTCCCTTTTATTATCACTATGCTGGGAATACTGAACCACGTCAGTGATAAAACACTCCTCCTGGCTGAGGTGGGGGTGCCCACTGCCGCTATCTGGTAAAGATGCCACTGTGGGAGGAGGAGCTTTAAAAAAGGGCAGAAGGGAGGGGTTCCATTCCCAGGACCACAAGGGAAAAATGAAAACTGAACCAAACCAAAACAAACCAAGACAAAACAGAAACAGCACAGTGGAAGATAGAGAAAATAAAACTATTACCCTGCCCCCATACTTGGTTCTGTATGGAAACATTTTTTGTTGTTACAACAGGGGGTGTGGGTGGGGGGTGTGTGGCAGGTAAGGATGCTATGATCACTAGAACCCAGGAATGCTGCTCAAATCCCCATAATTCCCAGGATGACCTCCAACAATGAAGAATTTTCCAGCTCTAACACCGACAGTGGTGAGATGGAGAGAAACTGATCTTGACATTTCAACCACAGGGTGGGAATGGAACCATTCTAAACTGCCTATGAGTATGGCCCAGAGTTACTTCTCAAGGTCTGTGTTTGTAGACTTTTTTAGAAGGAGGGGGTGATGTCAGTCATGTCCTGGGTAGCATCCATTCCTGTCATGGGAACACAGAAAAGGGAAGCTCCATGTTAGGCCCTGGCTCTCAGCTATGAGAAGTAAGGACAGCACAACTTCCTGAACAACTCTTACATGCAGAGTGCCGCAACCCATGCGGCTCCTGAGGTTCTTGGGGTGAAGGACCGCGAGAGGATGAGAAAAATAAAGAAGAGGCAAAGCTGGGGTCAGGTGGAGCCCTTAACCACCTGATGGGAGGAAAGGTACTGGCCCCTCACTGCAGGAGCATTTATTTATACCTTTTAACAACCTAATGTCACATGACACCCTGTTGTCCTAGCAACCCACTACTCAGATTGTCTTGGGGCTAGCTGTTCTTTAGGCTGAAGCAACTTCTTCCTGTGGCTTGCCCCGGACATTCTTTGTTTTTCGGTAGGGTCCTGTCTGGACCATGCCCTAGGTCAATTTCCAGCTTCAACAGCTCCCAAAAGCAAAGCACTGTACTTAAGAGATTTTGTTGGGCTGTGGGTGGTAGAGTTCTTCTCTAATGTGCATGAGGACCTGGATTCCATCCTAAGCAACACACACACACACACACACACACACACCCCAAATATTTGCCCTTCTTCACACTATTGTTATTCTTATTTTAGATTCAAGGGTAAAGTAACTTGTCAAATGTTAAAAATTTGAGAATTGTTACAAAATTACACTTGCTTGACTTAAAGTGCATGGTTTTATCGATTAAATCATTCACTAAGTATTTTGATCCACCAAAAAGTAACAGTGACACTGACGAAGCACAGATTACTTCTATGTTCTTTTTCTTTCTTCTATTTTTGCCTGTATTCTGTTGAGCTTTTCCCTTTTTTCTTTCTTTGTTCCTTTCTTTATTTCTCTTTATTTCCTTCCTTCCTTCTTTCCCTCCTCTCCTTTTTTCTCCTAGAAATTGTTGTCATACTGTGGACTGAGCCCAGGTCCTTCACACTAAGCTTTATCCCCAGTCCTTTAGTTTAGTTTTGTTTTGTTTTTGTTTTGAGACAGAATCTCACTAAGTTACTACACCACACAGTCTAGACTGGAACGTGAAATCCTCCCACTTTAGATACTAGAGTACTGCAATCAGAGGCCTGCACCACCGTGCTTGGCTTCTTTCATTCTTAGATAAATACTTTTTGTATTCTTTTTACTTGATATTTTTGCAGTGCTGGAGATTGAACCCGAGGCCTCCCACATGCTAGGCAGGTGCTTTGCCATTGATCTACACATCTAGCTTGTTCTTTTTATTGTTTGTGTATGACAGGATCTCAGTTTGTGACCTAGGCTGGCTTCAAATTGGAGATCCTCCTGCCTTAGTCTTTTGAGCTTTGTGACTACTGGCTTGTAGTATTATGCCCAACACCCACTTTGTTTTTTTAGTACACGTTTGACAGAATCCTTACCAGACAGCTTTAGTCTCATTTCAATCAAAGTCACAAAAACAACAATAAAAAATCTACCAAAAAATCTGGTACCCCTTTCTCTTCTACAAAATAATGATGTGAAACTCTTGTCTTAGTGTTTTGTGCTATTTGAAGTTTCTTTGCTCCCTATAAATATTCAGAATCATTGACTGTCAAAGTCCAGAAAGAGTTCTCTCGGGGATGAGTGAATGAAGTGCCTTGGGTTGTTAGGTCCATGAAACCATTGTCAGGCAGTTCCTTCTAAAAATGGCTTGCCAGAAAGAAAACGGCTTACCAAATTTACGTTACCAATTTCTGGGTTTTTCTGGGTTGCGCATCAGATTCTATGTTCTTTTCATCTCAAACAAGGAGTTGAACAAAACAAACAAACAAAAAAAAAAGTGACCAAGTTTGAAAAAATGAAAATGAAGAGTGAGGGAGAAACTGGCTCTGCAGAGTGAGCTTGGGCTGAGTAAATGAGGAAAAAGCAAGATAAAAGCACATCCTGGAGAGAGCAAAGTGGGCTATTGTGAGGGAGGGCGCCACAGAAAGTTCCTCTTAGTGCCTGTGCCCTTTTATACTGCCCAAATCTTGAGGACATATGCAAGAACTTCTTCATAAGGATCCTGAGAGTCAGTGCTGGGATCCAGAGCCTCAGGCTGACCTCTGGTCTAGGCTACCCTGTTGAGAACCTGGCAGAGCTCTTGGGAGAAGTCCACATGGAGGGCTTTGGGGCCTGCTCTGTGCATGTACCCAGGATCTTATAATTAGCAGGTCACACCTACTTCCTCAGCCAGTTTGGCCACACCTTAATCTCCTATGCCAAAACTATTCTGTATGATACTGTGGTTGTTGGCACATAGCACTTTGCATTTGCCCAAACCCTGAGACTATACAACACCAAGAGTGAACCCTAATGTAAATAACAGACTTAGTTAATAGTAACAGTAAGACAAGTTTATCAATTGCCATAAATGAAATTTGAGAAAGAGTAGGGGGAGAGAGGAAAATGTACTACCTGTTCACTTTTCTATAAACCTAAACATCCTGTAAAAGATAAAGATACTTAGAAAAAAATAACTGTCTTACAACGTAGTCAGATTGCAATAAAATCGTAAGATTTTATGAGCAAGAAGTTTTATTTTTTTTTATTGTTATTTTTTTTGCGGCACCAGGGATTGAACTCACAACCTCGCACCTGCCAGGGCAGGCGCTTAAGGCACTGAGCCACTCCCAGCCCTGTTTTTTTGAGGCAGGGTCGCACTATGTAGCTCAGGCCGGCCTTACGCTTGCGTTGTAGCCCAAGCCGGCCTCGAACTCACAACGCTCCACCTACCTCAGCCTCCCGAGTGCTGGGATTAAAGGCGCCTGGCTGAGCAAGAAGTTTTGATCTAAACCCTTAACTGAAGGAATCTGATCCCTGCTATTCTGATCAGAGACCCCACTAAACCCTCCCTCCCAGCACAGCTGCTCCTGGGGGCTCATAACGTTATCAGCCTTGCTGTTGATAGCAACTACTACTCCCTGCACTTTCCCAAACCTCATCCTTGGTTCAACATGATCAATCGAGCTCTCTCAATCCTTGTTCTTGGCAGAGAGCCACAACCTCCTTTCACGGAACGCTCCCCTCTCCAGGACCCTACAAAAGACTCCTTAGCTCATAGGAGAGTAACTGGTCTGATCTCTAGTGCCAGGACAGTCCCTCTCAGGTTAGCTCGGAAATAAACCCGTCCTGCTGAGCTTGTACCTCTGTTTCTTCTTTTCCTTTTTCCCTAACATTTACTCTATAGATATGGAAGCTGAAACCCAGAGAAGGAAAATGATTTGTTCAGTGCCACGTACCTATGTAATTTCCAATGTCAAGATGAGAACTTTTATTTATCTATCTCTCTCTTTTTTTTTTTTTTAATTTTTGAGACAGCGAAATCTTGGACTGTCTTCTAGCCTTGATTCCCTAATAGTTGGTATTACTGGCATTGACTCCCATGACAGGCAAATAAGACCTTTTTTTCCCTGATATTATTGATTGAACTTAAAAGTACTTTACCACTGAGCTACATACCCTAGACCTTTTATGATTTTTGAATTTTGAGACAGAGTCTTGCTAAGTTGCTGATTTTCACTGGGCAGGGCTTGAATTTATAATTCTTTTGCCTCAGCCTCCTGAGTAACTGAGATCATAGGCACATACCACCATACCACTAACTAGACAAGAATTTTAAAATTCAAGGTAAAGTTTCTCATTCCTAACAGTATGTTCTTCTTATTCCCAACAGTGTTATCCTTCCACACCTCTCATTGCTGTGAGTATCTGTTTTCTACCTTTGGAATTCTCATATGATCTGTTTTCCTCACATTGGGGTGACTAGTTCAGCTTTTAGAATAATGAAGAACACTCCTTCCAAAAAGAGAAAGATCCTAACTGGTTTTTGATCCCTTTTCCTGAGAACTACTACCTCCCCTCTTAAAAGAGGGAGGTACCATTCTATCCATGGCAGATTTTCAGGGTCCATCCAGATCTGCAGTAACATCTATGGATAATGAAAAATTCTGGCTCCTTGACTGACTTGGACAACTGCAGAAATGTCCTCTTTACATTGTTCTTCAATTCTTTATATGACAATTCACTGCTATATATTTCCCTCTTGGGACTGTTTCATCGTGTCCCGTAAGTTCTGGTATGTTATATTGGCATTATCATTTAATTGTAGATACTGTTTAATTTCTGCATTTAATGCTGGGGTTTGAATTTTGGTTCTGTTCAGTTTAACCAAGGGAAATCAAGTAGACCCAACCCAAGTCCCTGTTGAGTTTCACCTGGTAAAGACTGATGAAAATGAAATACAAGATGCAGGCCTAATTCCCCAGACGTGGAACATATACTACAGTCTGCTCATAATGTCCTGAACATTAGCTCCCCAGATGTTGCTTCTGATTGTTGGCTTTGGCTTAAGTCTGTACCTCCCTCTTACTATGGAGTTCCCACATAGGTACTTCCTCAAAGAAGCTCACATCAATGTAAAAACTCAGCTCCTGTTTTGGCTTCTCTACCTGTTTATGGAAATGTAACTTGTGTCCTCCCAACAAGTACCTCCGCCATACCTCCATGCATTTGGGCCATCCATCACCCCAGCAGGAGCCTGATCACCCCTAAAAATACCCATTTCACCTGTGCTCATGGGATAAAAACATGCCTGGACAGTACCTGAAAAGGCACCCCTGCACTTGTTATCATTTTACCACAAGTACAAGCCTATGAGGGAGAGGAAAGAGTAAGTGTCCTGGCCCCAGTGGCCTCTCATAGGATTAAGAGGGCCATCCAGGTAATACCAATCCTGGTTGCGATGAGCTTAGCTGGTTTGGTTGGGCTGGGGACAAGTGGTCTTGTCACTGGGAAAGTGGGACTAAATCAATTAGTCGAGGCCACTGACCACAAGCTCCAAGGTTTGCGTGACACGGTGTCAATGTTACAGGACAAAATAGACTCCGTAGCTGAAGTTGTCCTCCAAAATAGGAGAGGCTTGGGTTTAATCTTGCTACAAAAACAAGGAGTTTGCAATGCCCTAGAGAAAACTACTGTTCCTATGCTAACAAGTCTGGAATAGTCCAAGAAGGTCTGCAACAATTGCAAGAGAGATTAGATAAATAGGCCAAAGAATGAAATCAGAAGCAGAGATGATTCCAAGGTCTATCTGATTTGAGACCATGGCTAAGGCCCCTTTTAGGTTCCCTGGCAGCCTTTATGTTAATTCTTCTGATAGGGCCCTGCCTATTAATTGGATTACTACGATCCACAGCATAATTTTCTAAATGGCCCTAAGGGCTACTCCTTCTTATGCAGCTTTAGATAGCAATAACACTGAAAAAGATTTTTCTGAGTAACAAGGGAGGGAGATGACCCTAGTGTAAGAAACTGAAACACTGTATATGACCCAAAATCTACAATGAATACTGTATAAGAGTAAGAAACTGCTCAAAGAGTAAAAGTAACTGGGATAGGGGAAAGGAGGAAAGAAGGAAGGGAAAAGGAAAAAGACATAAATTTGTATATATGTATACATAAGATCACTAAAATGACTATACTACTAAATGTATAAGTTATTGAAAAAGAACAGTCAATATTCATATGATTAGATCAATTTTGCATGTCTACATCAGGTTGTTAATCTAAACAACCCTTTTGAAGGTAACGATATGTAGTAACGCAACCATTGTTAAATTGCTATCATCTTGTTTTGTAAGCCTATAATGCTATTGTATTGGATTTGTTGTTGTCATTTGTTTCTCTTTTGCTTTTTGTCTTTATTTTCTGTATCTTTTTTCCCTTAAATAAAAAATAAAAACAATTAAAAAATTAAAAAAGAGAGGGAGATGAAAGAGAAAACTGTACTAAGAAAAATTGTTCTTTTTAAAACTTTGTTCTCTTTGAAGCTGCCCAGCTCTGTAACTGCTTCATAGCTCTGTAATTGCTTTCCTGACCCTGTGATCATGAGGGTGTAACAGAACATACAGGATGCCTGCATGTACCAAGCTTTGTGGTCATTAATCTAGTCAAGTAACCCAGTTAAGAGCTTGTTTCAAGGCCCACAGTCCAGCTTGCTGAGCAGACCAGTTTTGTGGAACAGGTCCAGTTACGAGCACTTGCTCCATGGTAACAACAGTATATCCAGCCTGAAGTTTTCCATCCTTGGCTGAGCTACTTCTATTCATTAAGCAGGTAATCTCAGCATCGGACAAAGGCTCCATCTGTAGCTGTGGTCACCTAGCAAAAAGCTCATCAGTCAAAGCTAGATAGGGTCTGGGATTTAGCTCAGTGGCATAAGTGCCTGCCTGGCAAGCATGAGGTCATAAGTTTGATTCCTGGTACCAAAAAAAAAAAAAAAAAGCTAGATAGTAATGATTGGGGGGCCAAACTCAGTGGGCAAGAAGGTAGCTGGGTTCAGAGGTTCAGTCAGATGAAAAGTGAGTCAGGGATTTCCACAACGCAGTCCTCGATATTGAGTACCATGGCTCTTTGAAAGCCAATGGTGTTCCTGCCTATTTCACAACTCCTGAACAGCTTGTGGGATTTGAACTGTTAGATTTTGCCCTATGGTCAACTTGTCAGCTCCTTTAATCAGAAGGACTGTTGCCACCAGTACAGTGGCAGGGAAGCCAGCCCTTAGCACAGGGTCTAGCCTCTTCGACAAATACCTGATGGGCCTCTCCCGAGGGCCAATCTTTTGGGTCAGGACCCCTGATGCTACATATCTTCATTCATCAATGAACAGGTCACATCAGGAATTCTTAGTCCTGGGGCTGTTGGCAGTGCATGTTTTATGGTCTGGAAAGATTCAGTTTGCTCTAAAGTCCAATTAACCATTCTCTTTCATTTTCTTTCCCTGTCAGCATGTCATATAGAGGCTTAGTCTTCTCAGTGAACTCTAGTATCCAAATTCAACAGAAACCTGCAGCACCCAGGAATTCTCTAAGCTGTCTTATTTTGGGGGGCCTTGGAGTGAAGCAAATGACTTCTTTTCTCTCCGGGCCCAGATGCCTGAGTCCTTTTTCTAAGTCAAACCCCAAATAATGCACTTTGTGTAAGTATTCGAGGCTCCTTCCAGGAGACTTTATAGCCTGTGGCCAGTAGGTGGCAGAGAAGGGCCTGTGTTCTCTTCCAGGAGTCTAGTTTACTTGAACTGCAAATCATAACATCACCCACATACTGCAAGAGTGCTATTAAAGTCTGAATGTGGAAGCTGGGCCTGGTCAGCAGCTAGTGCTTCCCCCAAAAGGGTGGGGGAGTTCTTAAAACCTTGTGGTAAATGAATCCAGGTGAGTTGGCCTTTTTGTCCCATCTCTGGGTCCTCTCATTCAGGGAGGACTATGTGATGATCGACAGTTACTAGCTGGACACAGAAGAAAGCATCTTTTAAATCTAGACAGTTGAACCAGTAAAAGCCTGGGGGAAGCAGACACAGGAGGGTACAAGGTTGGGGACTGTCGAGTGCAGAGTTGTGATGGCTGAGTGAATGGCACGGAGGTTCTTCACTGACC
>RJWM01017787.1:0-42290 GCA_004363535.1 Dasyprocta punctata | reverse complement strand
CTTTATAGGTAAATGGATGCAACTGGAGACCATACTCAGAATGAAGTAAATCATATTTACCTCTGTAAACAATCATACTGTCTCCCTGGTGGCAGAAACCGAAAGAGTAAAGAAAGAGCAAAATGTACAATAGATATTGTGAAATGTGAAGAAATTGTTCAAAAGGAAAAAGGAGTTAGGATGGGTCAAATGGGAATGGATAATATTGAAAAAGGGAAAAAATGCAAGTCAGTTACAGTTTCACACCTCTTAGCTCATTTAGAAGGAAGTTTTGTGCTAATATCAGCTGGAGAAATTTTTATGTGCTTATCTTTTCCCTTGAGCAACTACTTTAATTATAACAACATGTACTGTATTAACTATTGGTATTCTCCTAATAATTTGTTATGGAATTTTCATTTACCTTTTTCCCTAAAATGAAACTATGTGAAAAGAATAGTATTATTCTTCATTGTTAGTACAGTATCTAGGAGAATTTTATCAATATTTATCTGTGAAATATACTAAATATTCTTTGACTTTACTATTGCTCATTGTCTTATCAGTGCAATACCTACTTTCCGTTTTTTTTTTTTTTTTTGGTGGGGGAGGGGGACCAGGGATCAAACGCACGATCTCACACTTCCCAGGCAAGTGCTTGAGTCACTGAGATAAATTCGCAGCACAATGCTGACTTTCCAAAAACAAAAACAAAAGCAAAGAAAGAATTTCTGTCCTTCAATACTTCAGTTTAAACATATTTGGAACTAGATACAGTAATACAACCAGTATTTGTTAACATGATACTATTTGAATAAGCTTTCATCTTGCATCTATAATAAGAAAGTGGTTGCAGCTAATTTTTAATTATTTTGTGGTGGATTTGTGAGTTAGAATATCTTTTCAAAGCAAAGCACTCATTTTACCTATTTATTTAAAATTTAAGTATAAATATTGAGGAAATTCTTGTCACACATTTTGCTATACATCTATTTGCTAGTTTACATTATTATCCTTTACATTACTACAATTTTGAAATGCTTTATTTTGCTTAGTGTTCTCAAACAGTTGAAAAGAAATTGGACTTTTTGTTTTGGAGATACACTTTGCCATCATTTCTAGTAATTGAGCCTTGATATAAGATTGTCAGAATCTTTTATTCATATAGACTTTGCACTTATTATTCCTTACACTTTTTGTAATTGTTCCTTCATAACTTTATGATGGTGCTTCCTTAGTATTAATGTATTTTCTAATACTTAATTTCTAAGAAGTTTTTTAAAACATCTATATCTTAATATATAAGTTGAATTTTGCACAGTATCTAATCCATGATTTACCTTTTCCTTATGAACTGTTGGCTTCTTTCAATTTTTCTGGCCCTGATGTATCATTTTATTTTGTTTAGTAGTGTTAATGTGCAATATTTCATTTTTTGCTGCTAGTTTTGTTATTCAGATTTACAGCCATCGAGTTGCATTTGTTAATTCACTACTAAAATGATTAGACATTTACATTTTCTGAGTTTTTGATTCTTGATTTTTGCTGTTGTGTGCTTGCTATATTTGATTCCTCTTTGGAGACCTGGGTTAGACTGTCCCATTTATTGTCTCAAAAAATCTAGAATTCAGCCGGGCGTGGTGGCGCACGCCTTTAATCCCAGCACTATAGAGGCTGAGGTAGGAGGAGCGTTGTGAGTTTGAGGCCGGCTTGGGCTACAATGTGAGCGCAAGGCCGACCTGAGCTACATAGTGCGACCCTGCCTCAAAAAACCAGGGCTGGGAGTTTGGTTCAGTGGCTTAAGCGCCTGCCCTAGTAGGTGCGAGGTTGTGAGTTCAATCAGCAATGCCACAAAAAAAAAAAAAAAAAAAAAAAAAAAATCTAGAATTCGGTTTCTTTTTTCAATATATTTAAAGACATGGATTCAAGGCCATCTAAATGTTCATTCTTACTTTTTTATCTTTATTTTAAAGAGGATAAAACAGAATAAAACCAATCAAAACAAACCAATGTAAGAGATACAGGACTTCAAAACATTATGAAATCAACATAATGCCTTTTGATGTTCAAATAACTTCAAACATAAGAAAAATCAAACAGAACAGAATAGAACAAAAGAATGAATGTAGTAAAGGACTTCAAAACAAGCCAGTAGTAAATCCAAAATTGCTACCATAATATATCTTGCTATCTTTGAAATAGCTGGTCCTGCCATCAGATTTGACATGATCAAACAAAACAAAAGAGAATAAACCCCAACCCAACAAAACAATGGAAACAATATAGGACCTCAAAAGAAGACCATAGGCAATCGACATTGGCTACAATCCTCAGAAGAAGGTCCCCCTCCAGATGTCACACTGTCTACCACTGTCCTCTGAACCTATGATCAGACCACTGGCCCTAGACCTGCAATGTTAGTGAAACAACAAAGCACCACAGCCATCCAATTGAATTTCACCTCCATAGCTATCATCACAGCCTGTGTTTCTCTGGATAAGTCAGTCACTTACGGTGAGGGGAGGGAATTGATACTTCTTGTTTGTCAGCCCCCCTGCCAGAAGGTGCTGGCGTCTGTCTGTTCCAGTCTGGCAGTGGCCTGTGCATGATGCTGGTTCCCAGACTGGGCTTGCTTGCTGGTATGACCTTGTTCTTTCTGACCCCAGTCTGCAGATGGCGCTGACTCACAGGTACTGGCTGGTGTCTGGCTATTCCAGTCTGGTGGTGGCTTGCACATGGTGCTGGTTCCCAGACTGTTCTTGTTGCTGGTGCAGTCTTTTTCTCTCTTACCCCAGTCCATGGATGGTGCTGACTCATGGGGAGAGGCTAGGGTCTGTCTGTTCCAGTGTGGCCATAACCTGTGCATGATGTTAGTTCCCAGACTGCTAAATGCTCATTCTTTCTCAGATCTATCTTGATTCTAACGTGTACAGCAGGGAATTAACCACATGTAACAGTATAGTAGGAAATCTATCTTCACATAGAAACTATTCGACAAATGTGTAAATGTAATTTTTCCTCATTTAAATGTACTGAAATGTGTAATAAATGAATGTGAAATATATGTCAGAGAAAATTGTTGAGGGGAAAATAAAATTTGCACCATATAGTTTTATTTGAAAAAGCATTAAAAAGTAATATTATAAAAGAAGGTACAGTCTTATAAAGACAAAATAATACCACATTGTGATTGCTTAATTTTGAAGGAAGGTAGAACACTTAGACTTGTGTCAGTTTCTTCCCAATACCATCTAATGGCTCTAATTAACTCAAAATTATTAGTTTTTCTTTTTGATTAAAGGCATGTTCATTTTATTACCGAATGTGCTTTAATATAACTAGTAAATACTAATATTTCTTTCTCTATCTGATAACATTCTCAATTTAATTAAAAATGCTACTTAAATTTTATTGGATTTGTGCTATATTATTTTCTTTTTCATAATTGCATTATTTTGTCAGTCATATAATGCATTTTTCTATGTATGTAAATTATGTATTCATCCTTAATTTTAAATTTTCCTCATTGTTAGCACATTGTTGATGTTTGCATAGATTCAAAATAAAGGTAAGTCTTGACTAGAACAAAACCAAAACAACTATTTGTAACTCAAATATACTCATATAGTTTCTCAAGATAAAAATTATATGCATTATTAAGTAAGATAATAAGTGTCTTAGTTGCTTTTCGCTCATTGCCGAGACGAAATACCTGACACCCAAAATTAGGGAAGGAAAGGTTTATTCTTACAGTTTCTCAGGAGTTTCAGTCCATACTTAAGTTGGCTCCAAGATAGCGTGGCATGGCAGGCCTGCTGTTCATGGTGGCTGCAAGCTGCAAGCCGCAAGCTGCGCTGGAGAGAGAGAGGCGGAAGAGGAAGACCCACCTTCCCTTACACTGTATGTCAGCTCCACCCCTGGGCGGGCACAGCGCTCACATTGTCAATCAACAAACCAATAACTCAGCCCCATCAAAATTATATGAGGACTTGGGGGTACACTGCAAACCCCATACAATAAGCTTTCAGAATTTTTATTTCATTAAAATATATTGCATCATATTAGCATAAAAATATAGAAATACTAACAAAATTTAACAAGCCAGTGTTAGTAAGCACTGAGCATTACATGCATGTCCTGGTGGTATTTATATTATTGATAGAAGTCATTTGTTCTACATTTGTGCCTACTTTGTAGCATCTACTACAGCACATACCTTAATAAATAATATAATTGAAAAATCAAAGAGTTTTCAATGAAATAAAATATTATAACAGTATTATTTATCAGATCATATTTCATAATAACTATGGTGAGAACACAGCAAAACTCCTCTTGAAATATTGTTAGAGGTATCACAAAAAATAAAAGTAATGATAAAAATCTCTGCTAAACATCTACATGTATGCAAATTCATAATTGCAAAGTCATTTTTAAAAAGTTGGTTTTTCATGTAATTTGGTTTTGAGGAAGGATTTAAAAAATGTCAAGAGGACCAAGCCAATGATTGGATAAGAGGTCTCACATACATGTGTTTATGGGTAGTTAAGCAGATGAGACTAACCAAGGTGTAGGTAGGGAATTTTATAATATACTTGGAAACAAAACTGAATGCAGAGTTGAAAATAGACAAAACACTTAAAAGAATTTTAGGAGACTATATTACATGGTCTTACTTTCTAAGTTAAATTTGTGTTTACTAATACAATCATTTGCATTTTTTGGAACTATTGAGTTACGTGCTCCATATACTCTTCAGATGTGGATTCCATCAATATAGTGTAAAAGAATACATATATGTATATGTATCATAATATATGTAATCTACACGATTCTTGCTATGAACTGAATAAGTTTCCCCAAACATCCTTGCACTAAAAGCTTAGTCATCAAGCTGGTGCTGTTAGGAGATGGGGCATTATGGGATATTGTTATGTCATTGGAAACATGTTCTTCAAAGAGATTGTGAGAGCTACACGTGGGCTCTCTTTCTTTTGTTTTCTGGGTGATGAGGGAGGTTACGTTCTGTTACATATGTCTTCCATGATGTACTTCCACATTACAGGCCCGAAATATGGTCATACACTGAAAATTCCACAGTTGTGATGGAAAAACTACCAAACGAACAAACAAACCAAAAAAAAAAAAAAAAAAAAAAAAAAAAAAAAAAAAAAAAAAAAAAAAAAAAAAAAAAAAAAAAAAAAAAAAAAAAAAAAAAAAAAAAAAAAAAAAAAAAAGAAAAAGAAAAAAGATAGAAAGATAAGAACAACATAACAAACAAAACAGAAATCCTTTTTTCTTTTTGTAATTTTATTATTTTAGCTATTTTTTCATAATAATATAAATTTAACTAACACATATATGCATATACACAAAAACACATGCGCATATATATTCTCCAAATTTTAATTTTTTTATTTTAGAAAGCAAAACAGAAAAAAAAGGATACAGATGATACAGAATTTCAAAAAATAGATAGTAAGAAATTAATACTAGTTAATATATCTCATATTTTATTTTTGAAGTAGTTGTTCAGGTTACAAGATCTACACACAAAAAATGATCAATTAAACAATGACAGCACAAGTTGTTGTTTTTGATGAACTAACATAGATTAGCAATATATTACTTAAAAAATCTTGCTTAGATTTACCAAGCACCTTGTTCTTCATGAAGAATATCCCCTTTATTTTTAAAACATTAGTGCATTGTCTAGGTTTCAAAATTTTATCTTTTTAATTTACATTCTTATTTTTTCTTCTCTTTAATAAGACCACTAGCCATGAAAGAGTATAAAATTCATTACCTTAATTAGTAACAAATTTCATCAAAATATGATCTCTATTAACTTCAAGCGTTCAAAATAATGCATCTTGATGATATGTGATATTTGTAGTAATTGTAGCAACACGAAATACTGAATGTCAAAAGAACATAAATTCAACAAAATTCACTGCAGAATTAGGAAGACGAAAGCTTCCCTTTACTTCTGTGTCCCACTGAGCCATCTTCGATGCAGGAATTTCTCCATAGAGGCATTTACAAGCTATGCGTTGTTCGCTGTCCAGTACTCCTGTACCGGAAATTATCTTCCAGGTGTCCGTACAGGAGAACTTCTAACTTGAGGTCTTCTGAGGGACAAAGCTTTCTCTTAAATTCTGACCAAACATCACCCCCTTTCTCCTCTCTGATGTGCTTCTCCTTTTTCTCACTGACTTCTGTAATCTCCTGTGTTGACTCTAGCCAGAAGTTTATCAAGCACACAGCACAGACCCTGGGAGCATTCGTGGAATAGCTCCCCCACATCATTTAAAATAAATTAGCCTGTTGAACACAAGGTCCTGAGTTCAATTCCCCGAACAAAACAAAATAAAATAAAGTAAGTGACTATCTTTTTTATTTCTTAATTCTCAACCTTTTAGGTGATCTTCATGTGAACCATTTTAAGCATATCCCAATTACACTAAAATGTGTGAAAAATGCTGTAGCTCCTTTTTAGTGTATTCTGTTCTGAATCAGTGAGTGGAGTAAAGACATTTTCGGATATAACAAGCTTTTTGCCACTCATGGTTTAAGCGCTCACATCACTAGGAATAAAACCATCATAAGCATTTATTTAAACCTGCCGAGGGTGCTTATTGTATTGAAATTAAAGCATTTTACTGATTGAAAGTATAATATCTGCATAGTATTCAGTTTTAAATATATACCAATTTATTAATCATCACGTAAGGGAGGCAACCCTTTTCTTGGTCTTTTTTTTGGTAAGTAATGTCATCTGCACATAGTTTGCTGATGAGCTTTTATGATAATTTTATTGTATTAGTTCCTTAATAAAAGACTATTGGAAAATATTTTCTGAAATATTTGATTAATTAACCAATTGGATTAATGGGTACTAATTACCCTTTAAAAATTTTATTGATTGTAATCGTTTTCAACAACAAAATCAGGTATATTTCTTTTTATTGAGCCATTTGTTGGATTTAGAGAATAAAGAAGAAAATATGGAAATGTCATTTGTTCCTCTTTACATCTTTCCTTTTGTTTGAGAAGAAGTAGGTAGTAAATAGGATTGTTTCCTCAGATAAATGTGTGTTAATAATTACTGTTGAATTCAGATGTAGATATTGCTGCCTTTTGATTGATTAACATGTTTTTAATATAATAACCTCTAATTTTATATATTTCACTTTATTTTGCAGTGCTGGGGATTGAGTCCAAAGTTTTGAGAATATTGTATGAATGTAATTCCATCTGTAGTGTTCATCTCAATGGTACAAGTGCATTTCAGCACTCTCTTCTAACTTCTCATAAAGTTCTTTTTTAGTCCCTCATTATGAAAGGCTGTCAATGAGAAAGGAGACAAAGTTCTGAGTCAAATAATTTTCATTAACAAGTCTATTTTGATTTGTATGTTGGGTATTTGACAATATTGATAATATCTTAATTTCAGG
Organism: Dasyprocta punctata; assembly: GCA_004363535.1. Taxonomy (NCBI): domain Eukaryota; kingdom Metazoa; phylum Chordata; class Mammalia; order Rodentia; family Dasyproctidae; genus Dasyprocta; species Dasyprocta punctata. The sequence continues at coordinate 34,854 of RJWM01017787.1, read as the reverse complement.
ATCACCGACAATAGCATGTATTTTAAGTTAAATTAAACTTATACCATGAATAATGCTATATATAGTCCATGACCCTTTGTATAGAGGAGTAGTTCTACTGTATCTGTGCATGGCGTAGAAATGATCAGATGGACAAACTGACCATTTCAGTAGTTTTTGTTTTCATCTGAGTTCAAATATTTGATTTAACACAAGAGTTACAAAAATCCCCTACATGTATATCATCAGTGCATTACTGATTTCTTTTTAAAATATGTGCATTACAAAGAATTGAATTCAACAAATTATTCAAGGAATTTCTTCTTTCAGTCATGTGTGCGTTTGCCATTGTGTATTCATATGACTCCATTTATAGGAGGTGCAGGAGGCAATTTCATCAATTAACCTGGTGATTACATTGATTATTGGACATAAGCATGGATAGGGGGTCCTGTTTTAACTTTCTGCCTTAGCAATATGAATAGACAAGTGCCAACAAAATTTGACAAACCGGGATTTTAGGCTCAATCATACAGTTTAAATATTTCATGTGCTCTGTGTAGATGACTCAAAGTGATGTGAAGCATTTTCCTTTGATCTGATGAATGATAAAAAGCTTTTAGGTTTCCCTGAGATTTTAGGTGAGATCTAAGGATGTTTGCCAAGATGTGCCTTGTAAATAAATCAGTTCTTTCTACAACAGGAGTACGTTAGACAGGTTGTCATTTAGAATTCAGTGTTTCATTGGAAAATGAAGAGAAATGAAGAGGGGAAAAAAAAGAATAAAAATATCACAGTAGTGTACATTTTAAACCACAGTAAACTCATTGAATAAATGCAACTAGTCATAATACTGTATATTACTAGACTGGAGAAATAGACCTCTCTAGTGCTGCAACCCACGTAGCTCCTGAGGTTCTTGGGGTGAAGGACCGCGAGAGGATGCGAAAAATAAAGACAGAGGGAAAGCTGGAGTCAGGTGGAGCCCTTATCCTCCCGATGGGAGGAAAGGAACTGCTCAACCAATGTTGCCGGTTTATTTATACACAGGGAAGGATGACGTCAATTTAACCCCCTCTGCCTAGCAACCCAGGCCTGGAATGTTTAGGAGCCTCCTGTTTTCCTGGGCTGTGGGAGTGATTTTTCACGTGGTTGACCCAGGTGCTCTTTGTTACTTTGGTAAGTTCACGTGTGGGTCATTTGCCAGCTTCAACAGCTCCCAACACTCTAGCTGCATTTTTAATTGGAAAATGTGCACCAACTTAAATTTAGTACATACATGTAAAATTTACATAATCCTATATAAAATTTTTTATGATGTTTAATTCTAATAGAAAATATTTCCAGAGAAAATTATAATGATAATGTAAAATATTTGATAGAGTAAAACGAGTTAATATTTTCAAACTATTCAGGCTAACATAAATTCTTAATTAATCCCAAGGATAATAACATTTGTATGTGTTTGCATGTGTATATGTGTGACCTTTTATTGAAAATATTATGGTCTAATTTTTTAAATTATAGTGAGGTAGTAACTATAGTGATATTCAACTTTCAAAGTAAGTGATTTTTTAACTGTTTCTAAGCATTTTATTTAATCAAAATTTTTTTTCTTTTTTTATTTTAAAGATAGTAAAATCCAACAAAACATAACAGAACAAAGTTAAACAAAACAAAGCAGTAGAACTGGTACACAACTTCAAAGAAAGATACTAGGAAAGCAACAGCTACTACAGTATATCTTGTTATTTTCAGTATAGTTGACCATTCCAACAGGCATAGTAAAATCGAACCAAAGACAAAACAGAATAAAACCAATAAAACAAAATACAAAATAAAGCAAAAAAAAATTAATCAGAATAAAGTAAAACAATGAGAACAATATTGGGCCTCAAAGACAAGACAGAAGAGAATCCACCATATTTGCTACATTGCATACTGTCATTCTCCTAAGAGATGCTCAGACTGCCAGACCCAAGCCTGCAAAATCAACCAAACAATACAAGCATTTACTTGCTTTATGTACTGTAGTTGCTATCAATTTAGCCGGTCCTCTGAGCCAGCAGGTTGCTTATGGGGGTGGAGGGGGGATGTCCCTGACTCTTAGCCCGTGCACCAGTAAGCCTACGGGAGGCACATCTCTTTAACTTCCTGGAGTCTGCGCCGGTCATGCACACTGACCAGGAAGGCAGGCTAGTTGTCTTCTGGTTGGAGACTCCCTGCCTAACATGGCGGGTTCTCAGGAGGCACATCTCTTTCTCTTCCTGGAGTTCGCAACATTTGCGCACACTCACCAGGAAGGCAGGCCAGTTGTCTTCTGGTTGGAGCCCCCTGCAGGAGGCACATCTCTTTCTCTTCCTGGAGTCCATGCCAGTTGCACACACTCACCAGGAAGGCAGGCTAGTTGTCTTCTGGTTGGAGCCTCCCTGCCTAACATGGCAGGTTCTCAGGAGGCACATCTCTTTCTCTTCCTGGAGTCTGTGCCGATTGCATACACTCACCAGAAAGGCAGGCTATATGTCTTCTGGTTGGGTCCTCACTGACCTTAATCAAAATTTAATCAGTTGTGAGATATAGATATTAATCAAGGAGAATAGTCAATTTCCTTTGGTCACATACTGTTATGGCTGATACATTGTGTCAGTTTGAGAAGTTTAGAAATTTAACTAAAAGACTCAGCAGGATCCTTACTTTGTAGATGTCCTCATCCTGTGCAAGAGGAGGGCACAGAGATTTTATGAGTGCTATGTCTGCCCTGGGTGGGGGGCAGTGTGGGTACCCTGCATACAATATAAGAGAAGAAAGGAGGCTTGCTCTCTGCACTTTTGCTCTGACTGATTTTGCTGGCTGCTGCCTTGAAGTGCTGCCCCAGTGCCATGTTACCCTGCTTTGGAGCCAGCTGATTATGGACATTTTCTTCTTTCATTTTAGGTGCTGGGTATTTTGTCCCAGCAAAGAAAGAAAAGTAACCAAGACACTTGAGGGATTCTAAGGATGCATACATGCATCTTTCCCCCAAATGCAGAGTAGCTACCAAGCAAGAGAGCAACAGCAGGCAAGACAGGATGGGCTGACGGAGACTGGTATTTTTCACCTCTAGTTCTGCAGACTGATTATTTTCTGGCTAGATCTTACTTTGGGGGAAACACACATTTTCTAGGGAAGTCTTTCAACAATGATGTGAAATAAATAATGTATTCAGCTTTGAAACCTAAAATAGAATACTCACTAGCTTAGATACAAAGGATCAATATAATAATATGTGAGGTGGTTTGTAGTGCAAATTCAGTCATAGCAATTCTGAAGTTGTGAAGGGTAAGCCATTTAACCTCATTACTCCAAACCTTAGCTTTTCTGTTACTCATTAGAAATACAAATCAATTATAAATGCATTTAACATAAATAGTAGATGAATAAAAATTCTAGGATTTATTCTTTTCCATTGGTTGCTATTTACTCCTCAGATACAATTTTATATGTGTTATCTTCAGTAATTCAAAATTTATTTGAAAGCTCTTGTTTTCTTTCTTTTTCTCTTTTTTTTCCTAAGTACAGACCATCACAGGTCACAAATAGTAGTGTCCAGGGGAAGTGAAAATTAGTCTCAACATCTAAAGCTGCTGGTTTTATGACAGAAACAAGTACTTTTATATAAAGAAGTTAGAGAAGACAAGTATCAGTCACTGTCCAAATGTCAATCTGGACATTTATGTATTTTAGTATTTCTCTAATTAATTGTACAATAATGTGCTACAAGTTAATATTCATGACTAGTTTTATGCATTCATTCAACAAGCCTTATGGGACATAAAGATTATTAAATTAAATATAAATTTTGCTTTTAAGGGGGGGAGTCACAGTCCAGTAGGTAGACAGTATTTTGTAGTGTTCGAAAGTATATTTAAAGTTAGTTAATTTTTTTCAGTCACATGAGATAAAGTCTAGCTCTTCTGTCCACAGAGACTGGCAGACAGTGGGAAATACTCAACCTTTCAAGTCTTGGATAGACAGCACTAATTCCATAAGATATGGAATACAGTCCAGTGCTAGATAGTTGTCCAAATTTATCAACTGCAAACACAGGTACAGCCAACAGTGGAAGGGTGAGCGACCACCATTTTTGCTTTGAATGCATGATCACTGCTAGAGGGCTCAATGGAAATTCTTGCTTTCAAAATCATAAGATAAATGTGAGTTCTTTTTGAAATTAAATGACTGAATACTAAACAAAAAAAAATCTGTTTCTAACATTGAAAAATATTTTCTGTAGTATATAAAGCCAAGCTTATTTTTCTTGTTTTCAGTAACACATTTCAAACTGCATATTGCTATTTTATGAAGATGCCAATAAAAGAATTAAAATTGCTTAGATGATAAGTAATAAAATGTTTTCCAATTCTTAAGAAAAAGATTTTATTACTTGTGTTGAATCATTTCATTTAATTTCTTTTGTCAAAAATAAATTTGTATGCATACAAAATTCATATCTATAAAATTCATATCTATATTTAACATCTATAAAAATTCATATCTACAAAAATTCATATCTATATATTCATATCTAGACAAAAATAAAAGTTACCATCTACCCAATAAAGGTTTAGAGATTTCTTTTTTTTTTCTTTCTTTTTTTTTTGCAGCACCAGGGATTGAACTCACAATCTCACACCTGCCAGACAGGCACTTAAGCAGCTGAGACAAACTCCCAGCCCCAATAAAGCCTTATAACCTCAATTTTATTTAAATGTTTCTATTTCACGCATTTGCTGTCACTTTAAATTTGGTATGAAAAATGATAAATTTTGCCAATGCAGTTAAGAGTCAAAGATTTATCTATGATAGGGATCTTTTCATATAGATAAATTTTGTCATATTTGTCTGACTTCAAAGAAATCCTCTCCTGTATCATTTGATATATTAGGCAAAATATTTCATTTTTAAAAAATTTCCAGACCCACTGAAACATCTGATTAGTGGTTCTTAAATCATTATTTTATCTGAAAATAAATTCAGATAAAGCCTACGTTGTTCAAAAACAGTTCAGCATTTGTATCTAAGTATACTCTCTGGTAGATAAGGACTTAATATGTGGGTTAGCTTTAGCCTTAAATTCTATGCTAAGGTTTAATTGTCTGGTTAGAGTGTAAAGATTGAGGACGATGAATATGTTGGCTGCTCACCTAGAAATTTACTCAAACTAAGAAGGATCAGTATTTCATAAAATTTATGGAAATAAAATACATCACTGATTTCCATTTCAGGAGTGCTTAAGAGACTCAGAAAAGAAATAGATTCACCTAAACCATGCATGAAATAAGTATCTGTGACTGCAGAGGCCATTCACTTTTGATTTTATTATTGTACTCTGCAATTTCCAGTTTGCTTGCTTGTTTGTGAAATCTGAATACACGTACAATCTTTCATGCTCCAAAACACTTTCGCTTGCTCTTTTTTTTTTTTTTCCCAGTAAGAACACCAAAGTGAGTCTTTAACAGGGCCTCCGATGCAGCACAGAGGGCCTGGTGCACAAGAGGGAGCCTTTTTAAGACACAATAATATGCAAAAATATTTTATAAGATAGGTTAATACCCTTTTCTCCTCATTCATTTGACTAGTGGGGATTTTTTTTTTTTTTTAGCACAGTGTAATGGGCAGAGTGACGGCCCTTCTCTTTTCTGCTGCAAAGACGCTCACACACGCTTCCCAGAAAACTGGGAATATTATGTCACATGATTAAGTATTCTGATGAGACGTTAGTTTATATTAGCCAGGTGAACCCAATTTATTTCATGAAACATTAAAATAATGTACTGGGACCAAGTTCTGGTGATACAGCGACGTCAGCACGGAAGAAGAGTCAGAGGACAAGAGCATGACCGGTTTGGCAGGGAGAAAGGCAACCAGTAGCCATGGTAGCCCCGAGGGTCAGGAAAAGCGAGGAGACAGACCACCTTGTTGACAGCAGAGAGCGACAAAACTCTGAGGGCATCTTGAATTTTGAACACTGTGTATCACGCTAGTTTCTGACCTACAGAACTCTAATGTAATCATGTGTTTTTAAGCAACTGTGAGTAGTAATTTATTATAGCAGCAGTAGAAAGTTAATATAGACTACTTTAATGAATTCAACAGGAACCAAGATTATTTCACACAAGAGGATACAACTCAAGTCTCTTTCCTCTCTCCTTCCTAGATTTGCTTGTCCTTTCCTCCTTAGAGTAGCCGAAGGTGAAGAAAATGCGTTTGCCTGGATTTTCTCCATCTGATGCTTGTACCTGTACTGGGATTTTCCTGGAATAACTCAGCTCCTCCATTTCTTCTCACTTAGAACAAACAGATATACAGACAGGCAGACAGACAGACAGATAGATAGGTTACAAATTAGTAAACTACAGTAAAAATGATATAATCATGTAGCAGTAGCCACTTTTAGATGTCAATGTCGAGAATTGTTTCAATTATTTTCTCCTTTTCTTTCCTTCAATTTTCTCTTTATTTTTCTACCTTCAGTGTCTTGGATTATTTCTGAGTGAAGTTTTACAGACTCTGTTCCTGTGTTTCCTGTTGTCTTCACAAATGCTGAGTAAGTGACCACTCTGGAAGCCTCTGGCCAAATGTGTTTTGTTTGTTTAGTAATGTCTCCATATGGGTTATCTTGCAAGTAAGAGTCCATGGACTCCAAATTTTCTTCCTTTACTCTCCATCTCTGTTTCCCTCTCTCCCTCTCTCTCCCTCTCTCTCCCTCTCTCTCTCTGCCTGTCTTCAGGGCTTGGGATTGAACTCTGAAACTTTACACTGAGCTGTAGCTCCAGGCCTTTTAAATTTATTTTTACTTTGAAACAGGGTCTTGTAAGTCCCTAAATTGTCCAGACTGGGTTTGATTTACAATCCTCTTGCCTCAGCCTTCCAGAGTGATCTGATTACCTGCATGTACCACCATTCCCAGCTACTTCTCCCCTTTTCAACTAACAGTCTGGGTCTATGAAAGCCAAGAACTCTTTCCTTTCCCAAACGTGAATGTTTCAACACTTCATTTGCATCTGGTTGTTGGATACAGTATCACCTTGGATCCTGTCCCCAGTCACAGTGCGGTATAATGTGTTGTTTTAAACTCCATGAGCAATATTAAATGAAATGCATGTGCAACTTTCCTTTGATAACTAAACCATTTGCCTATGTTTCAAGTCAGTTCAACAGTTGGACCTTTTAGAGACAATGAAATTCCCTTCCCTCCTATAATCAAACCTGACATAAATTCTGTCTCCCGTAACATACGTAGAGTGCATAAGGCTATAAAGTAAGAAATCTCACTGCTGAGAGCATTCAGAGCACAGTGGTGCTATTTTGCTATAACTTCTTGAGGCCTCAGCCCTGTGGTTCATTATAAGAGCTGGATAATGTTTTTAAAGCACATTTGAAAAAGACTGAGAATTCATTTAAAATTGTCAGTGCTCTTAATTCTAGTGCTTGCAAGAACAATAAGTAATACGCAAATATTAGTTTCTTAACAATTGTTTCTCATTTTCTCTCTCCTCAAATTCCTTATTCCATATTTTCTTTAGCCTCTCATTTGCCCACACACTGTAGAAAATGTGTTTTCTTATCCCAGGTTTTTATGCTGTTTTCTCCCTATCTTTCTACTTCCAATCGTGAAACAAACAGCTTCTCTTCCTGTACCCAGCAATATTTTCTTCTATAAGCACTCGACCTCCTTTGCCTGTTCTCGACATTCACTTCATCAGGAAATCCAGCGCCCAGCGAGGGTGGATTTGAGTCCGTTAGGGAGGCATAGATATGCATTTGCGGCAGTCAGGAATGTGAGTGGATGACTGGAGTAATCACTATGGATCTCACTTTCTCAGGCACTGGGGAAACCTGAAGCCCACAGTAGAGCCAGTATAATATAGCTCACTTCTTCCCAGAGTGGTGCTGGCTGAGATCTACAGTCAGCCGATTCTGGAACAAACACACTCATAGAGAATTTCAACTCCTTGACATTTCCCACGGTAGCTACTGTCCTTACTAGACTATGCTATGTTGTCAGCTCCACAATATCAAATGTAGCTAGAGCACAAGTAATAATCTAAGTGCAGTTTCTGTTCCCCATCTCATTTTCAAAATTATTGCAACTATTACTACATTATCATGAGTTGCTATGTTGTGCCTCCTGTTATCACACTGTGTGGGTGTAGCCACCATTTCAAATGGTGCACACTTGAAACTCCACAATAAAGGGAAGTCCTTTTTACCTCTGCATCATCGTATGTAGTTGCTCCCAGGTTCTAATCGACAAATTTGCCTTTATAGCAATCTTCTCTCTTTGCTGCACAAGCAAAATTATTAGTGAGGCATAACTTGAATGGGACAGAAATTTGAAGAAACTAATTTTCAGAGACAAAATTTGAAGGCTGAATTGTTTCTCCTGGGATACATGTATGAAGCTATGTCCCTGCAATTAAAGTTCTCCTGAACATTCATGAACTACTGGTAGCTGCCAGGTATGCCAAAGTTATTGTTATTATTGTTAATATTGGTGTTGCCTATTAATGAGATGTAATAATAGTTGTCAGAGCAATTAGATGTACGATCATCACAATTTTTTTTTAATTTGTTGCATTCTCCTTATCAGTATCTTATTGAGGATTTTTGTATCTATGTCCATTACAGAGAATAGCCTTAAGTTACCTTTATTGATTGAGTCCTTTTTTGGTTTCTGAATCAGGGTAATCCTTGATTCCAGTGATGGCTTGGGAGTACTGCCTCCCTCTCCATTTCATTAAAGGAGTTAAGTAGAATTGGCTTTAGATCTTCTTTTTTCTTATTTAAGAGAAAAAAGATACAGAAAAGAAAGACAAAAAGCAAAAGAGACAAACAAATGACAACAAATCCAATGCAATAACATTATAGGTTTACAAAACAAGATGATAGGAATTTGACAATGGTTGCAATATTTCACATCATCACCTTCAAAAGGGTTGTTTACATTAACAGATATAGACAGGTAAAATTGAACTAATTGTATGAGTATTAACTGTTCTTTTTCAATAACATACATTTAGTAGTATAATCATTTTAGCTACCTTATGTATACATATATGCTAATTTATGGAAAAGGGAAAAAACAAATTGTTATTTATAAGAATGTAGTTCAGCAAGGATTTTAAGATCAAGTAATACATATATTTTTCTCACACAACTTTCCATTATAAAGACCTTTGAGTTTAAAAAAACAGGAAATAAAAACTGACAAAATATCATGCAAAATAGCAATTGTACATAAATCTCCAAAAACAGAAAAATACCAAACACTCCAAAAATCAAACGCCTATGATTATTCTTATTGTTACACCAGAGTAGAAATTAAAATGCAAATATTTAGGCTATATTGCAAATGCATTGATTTTGTATCATTGAATACACTTTTAAAAAATTATCAGTATATATTTTTTGTGCATAATGATATCTTCCTGTAGCATTCATATATGTATATAACCCATTTTAGTCTGCTAATGCTCCCATTGTCCTCCTTTCCTTCCATTTTCCCTCCATTTCTTGATCCTCTTCCCATTTGCAAAACATCTGTTTTTCTGTTTCCCATTATCTACTTTTATTTTGTTCTTTAATTTATTTGGCCCCTGGAGGTGCTCATGGAAGAGAAACTGTGTGGTATTTAAATTTGTATGTCTGATTTATTTCACTTAGCATTATGGTCTCAAGGTACATAATAAGAAGACATTTATGAACTATAAAAAAGAGAAACAGATGATTGCATGGGGTATAGTTAACTCTCATTCTTTACTTTATACGTATGTGAAGTTTAGACTGTTAATTGATAGCAATGTTTAAAAGCTGTACCTTATATAAATATGGCTTTGTCAAATATATGCATTTAATATTTCTTAAGCAGTGAAAACAGTCATAAAACAAAGAATAATGACAACAGGCCTTGAGGTGATGCTGTTCTCCGAGGGACACGCAGGGCTTCAGGTCCATCCATCCACCGAGTTGCGAACGAAGACAGTTGCCACGCCGGCCAAAGCAGCTCTCCTCAGTGTCACTAGGGAGCCATTCATTAAAAAAGGACCTTTTGCAAAAAAGTCTGCAATCAAGCTCGACTTAGGAGATTTTGAGAAATGCACACAGTAAGAATATTGAGATTGTTGGCAACCATTTATTTTTCTTCAAATGATAAAAGGGAAAACTATCAGGCTATGTACTACTAATAAAGTTAGTAGAAAGCACAGGCTATGTCTCACATAAAAAGTGGACCGTTTGCATTGTTAATATTTTAAACAAAGCAATACAATTGCAATAATAAAGGTTTATTTTTCTTTTTTTAATTAGTTCATGTTTGCAGTACATAATTATCATATTCCTCATGAAGAGTTGATAAATATACATGACATCTTAATTCACTTTAATTCTTTCTCTCCCTTCCCCTCCCATTGCTTGATCCCCTTTAAGACAGATCTAGTTTCCTACTTCTTACTGTCTTTCTTTGTTTTTTCTTTTATTTTGAGTCTACTTTTGTTGTATGTCCACATACATCTATATATTGTGAAAGATCTGGAAGAAACGTGTGTGTCTATTAGTAGGACTGGCCACTGGATTATTGGACTTTGTAATTTTATTTCTTTTTTGTTCTAATATTTTTTACAAAAGAACGGTTTTTAAATATTAATTTGATAATGTAAGAAAAAACATTTATTTCTAATTTGTATTTACATTACATTATTTTTTCTCATAAATTAGTCAAGGTAAAAAATACATGTTATATATATATATATATATACACACATACATGCATATATCACATGCACACATATTTGTACATTTCTCTATAGAAATAAATTCAATGCTACAATTCTTTTTTTTTTTTTTTTTTTTTTTTTTTTGGTAATGGGAATAGAATTCAGGACTTTACACTTGCCAGGCAGGTGCTTCTGCCACTGAGCTCTATCCCTGGCCCTTCAACACTACAAATATGGGTCATAGATGAAGTACTTTGGAAAATAGTAATTTTTATGGTATTATAAGGCAATTTTTTACTCTACCTAAAAAGTTTGGAGAGAGAAAAAGAAAAATCTTATGACATCAAAACGATTTTTCAGTTCATTAAATTTGTCGGAATATATTGTAAGTGTGTCATCATAGTGATAAACAATTTTGTATAAAATATTTGTAAAGTGTTGAGAAGCATTTAGTTTAATGCACAGCTAGCTCTCACTGTATGCTGATGGTCATTTTCTACTGCAAAGATAAGCCGAGATTCAGGGCAGAGCCTGTTCGTGAAGTACAAGCATGTTTAGCATGAGGGGCACAGCAGGTTAAGTACAGTGAAATAAACTTTCCCCTGGCAATGGAACTCCGGGTTTGGAGTGGGCTGTGGAAGATGACTCTCTCAATGATTATCTTTGGTTCAAAATGATGCAACCAAATTTGGTATCTTGATATAAACAATCGTCTTTGTATAAAAGTAATGCAACAGAATTCAATGTCTCAACTGCTTTTCACCTGTCGCTTCCTTTTTGAATGCTGTACCCCTGTGAGCGTACACGCTGCCCACTGCACTTCGAGCTCTTCTTCTGGGTGGTGACACAACAGGGCAAAGCAACCACAGTGCAGAATACGCATTTCTTAGCGTACACTCTTCTATTTTATCAGCGTCTCTGTTTGTACGTTTGCTCCCGGAGATGCTAAACATTAGCATGCGGTACACAAGGTGATGGCACAAAAGAATACAAAAGGAGAAACATGAACCAGGTAAGGTTTATATTTTTCATTTCACATCATTCCTTTCATTCATGTAACTAAGTGTCTTCTGTTACCTCCTTCTTCTGACTCATTTTATTAATTACCTGCAAATGGCCATGGTGGGAATATTCATCCGTAGTGATTATTACTTGGTACAAATCAGGAAGTGGTTTAATTTTGATTTACTGTTAAGTCCAAAAGGATGGAGAAAAATATGAGAAATGCTGAATAAACTTAAAAATATGTATTGTCTACAGTGCTACATTTGTGAATAGGACATAAAAATGATAAAATATTCTTTTGGTGTTTGAGACTACTAATGAATTCAGTCAAAATTTTTCTCATGTCATGAGTGAACAAGTATAACTAAGAAATCAAGAGCTGTAGCTGAAGGCAGTTTTACTTTCATGAATAAAGTTTGCATTAGTAGAAAGAACAGTTTAACTGTGCATGCTACATCAGGTTTAATGGCAATTAATTTACTGGAAAAATAGTTCATAAAGTGAAATGCAGCTGTATCTATCAAAATCATGGTAGAATTGCAGGTATAATCTGGCTAAGTATTTGGAGTTGGCCCAAAATCAAGTAAAGTACTTTGTGAGACTCCATTGGTTAAATAAAAGTTATTATGAGGAGTTCATTACATTTTATTGCTTTAGTAATTTGTGTCCTACACTTTCTTTATATCAGAAAAACTGTAATAAACTTACATGTATGTAAAAGTGTGCATATCATTTTTAAATTTAGTAAGACTTTCCATCAAAAAATTGCATGTAGACATTTCTTGTGTGTGTATGTGTGTCCATAGTTGAATCTATTCTCCTCCCTTCAACCACAGATAGCAAACAATACAAGTTAGGAAAGTTCTAAAGTCATAAACTGAAAAATCACCTACCCATACTTACTCTTTGAATGTGTTTATTGCATCATTCATATATTTTTGTTTATACTTGTTATTGCCAAAATGATATATACAGGTTTCTTTTCTTTGTCCATCATATATGTTTTATTTGTTGAGTGTGAATCTTTGACTTTGGCTTTATTATACTCATCAATTTTGCTGTACGCTTTGTAATTAGAAAGTATTAAGGTTTTTTTTCATTTACCTTATCAAGACTTATTTATTCTTAACTTTTTCGCTATTAAACTTCTTTTTATGTTTCATTTTGGTCTTAAACACATAGGGAATCCAACCACTTAGCTGTTTTACATAAAAAGTTATTTCCATCCATTTCTCTTCACTTTCTTCATCCATTCCTGGTACTAAATATATGATACATTAAAGTTTCAAGCATTTATCTTTCTCCCTGAGTTCTACTCTGTCCTTTTCACTTATTTGTTCTCACGCCAACACTGAATACTTTATATTTTATCACTTTAGTGTTAAATTATTAAAGTAATAAAATACTTTTTTATTACTATGGATTTATGACATATCTCAGCATCTGCCAGAGAAAGCTTTCTCTCTCAACTCTTATTTGTAAAGTCTTGGTACATGCACAAGGCATTTGGAAGACTGTGCCAAATGGGCAAAGACAGTGCAGTGCCATTAGAAAACTGGAGGCAGCAACAACCTTCAGAGAATGGTGCCGACGTCCCAAGGACTGATTAATTTTCAAACGAAGCCTTCCATTCTGATAGGCACTATATCATCCTCAGTTTAGAGGGTTATAAACTATCATTGTTTGGTCGTTACAAGTCAAAAGAATGTTTTTATAAATAGAAACTAAAGTCATTGTAAGTGAAACGTTCATTTTATACACCTATGTCCTATACTCAATGTGTACTGTATGTGCTTTCATATATATATTCCTTTATATGGAAAAATTAACTAATTAATACTTGCCATCAGTTTGTATTGTTTTAGCTTTTTCAGTTTTTGGTGCTAAAGACCAAGCCCAGGGCCTCCTGCTTGCTAGACAAGCATTCTAGGATGTAGCCAAATCTTCAGCCCTTACTACTTTATATTTTGAAAGGATTGTCTTTACTTCTTTTCTGTAATAGTATACTCTTTGTCTTTTTAAGACATATTGCTTATGTTAGTTCAAAATATTTTGCTACTCAGCTGCCTGAAATATAAGATCTGATTTCTTTATTCTCAGTCCATGTCATCCTCTGTGACATCAATTACCTAATATTAGTTGATATTATGACTTTGTATTTCTAGATAAGAGCCAGGGAGACAGCTGTTTGCCTCTTCAGAGCTCTCACATTGTAACATCCTTTCCATCAGTATTTCCTGGTTCCATGAAGCATAGTTCTAGTCCTAAATCTGCAGAAAACAAGATAAAATGTAGCTCTGGCCTTATCATTTTTCCTGTAAAACCATGAAGTATTAATAATTTTATATATTAAGTGTCTCAACTTAATAACAACAATGTCTAACAAATGTTTCTATTACCTGAAAAAAGTAAATTTTGAAAAATATTTAGGAAATTAATAACCTTTATGGTGGAATCTTTAAAAAGATTAGTTCTATGACAACTTGTAAATTATCCCTCAAATAATTAGAATTTGGAAAAAGGTTTATAATGCAGTCTTTCTGCTGTGGTCTTTGAGTACAAGGATCTATGAAAGAGGAAACAGGAAAATTCCTTGATATTTTCTGATGCTGTGAGTTGCACATATGTATAGATATATTGACATTAAAAATGATTAAAATGAAAGCCATATTTAGCCATGAAATGAAAAAATGAATAATAAAACCCCAGTTTATGATCATATTAATCAAGAAATTTAACAAAAGAGAACGAGTGCCCTAGTTTCCTTCCATACATTTTCAATCTGATTTGATCATAAAGGTACATTTCCACTAATTATTACAGGAATAAGGGGTTTGTGTAAAAACTAGATGTTTAGGCAAGTTAGAAAATCTATAATAATATCAGTGAAGGACTGAAGGAAACCTCAGTTTGGTGCTATCTTGCCAATCTGAATGAGTTAATAAAGCCCTAATGTGCAGAGTATAATGACTTTAACTTTAATCTCCTAACTCTCACATGCATTTTTTCTACTAGTAAATTTTAATCCTCAACCATACAGAGAAAGTGATATCAAGAAAGAAGGTAGGGGAAAATTTATTTTGAGTGGAACTAATATTTTATGGAACAACATTAGTAAAACATTAAAAAGTTTATGCAGAAGCTTGAGCAACTGAGAAAGGCTTTAATAATTTGCTCAGCTAGCTGAGTGATACTTGGACAAAATTATGATCTACATTAATATACTAGTATTCATTTGATTTTCGGTGAACCATGAAAAACCCTAGAGGAACAGTCATACTAGGTGAAGGAGGGCTAGGGCTCAAAATACTTCTCTTTGAAAGGCCTAGTGCACATTGACTTCATCAAGACTTTTAGAAAGATACTGGTCTAGTAGAGAAGCATGGTGGTAAAGTTTCTGCCATTGAAGACACACAACAGTTAGCAATAGAATTGACTTGTGTAGATATCCTGAGACTACTGTCCATAGCATTATTAAAAGTAAAATTAACATACAAAAGTCACACTTGATGAATGGGAAAGATGGTAGCATAAAATCTGACAGCATAACACAACCTTTCCAGGAGCTGGATTCACAACACCTAGAAAACAACAAGTTAGAGAACAGAAAAGGAAGTCAAGCTCTAGAAATCAAGAAACACTCCATAATGAAAGTAGAATTCACAAAAAATCTGGAAAAGCAGAAAATGATACAGAGAAAAAAAGAAAACAGTCTGAAACACTATGAACTTCTGAGAAATTTTAAGCAGTGGGAAGCTCAGGCCAGGAAAGACACAGTGGTGATCCTGTCCTTTGTGGTAAGAGGTCAGGACCATCACCTGTGATTTGCTGAAGGTGTCGGGTCTAGAAATGTTAGCATCAGTTCCAGCAGACTACTTGAAAATTCCACAAGCCGGGCATGGTGGCACACATCTGTAATCCCAGCACTTTGGAGGCTGAAGCAGGAGGATCCTTGCAAGTTCAAGACCAGCTTGGACTACAAAGTGAACTCAAGGCCAACCTGAACTGCATAGTGAGACCCTGTCTCAAAAAGACAGAAAAGAAAGTTCCACTCCATTCATAACACTGCGTATATTCAACACAGAGCCCAGTGAGCTGTGCCTTCCCCATCTGTCAGTGTGATCAGGGATATGCCTCACCTTGGCCGTACAGACAGACAGGCCTCTGGGGCAAAGGATGCAGCTCCCAGCCCTACAGACTGTAAAGCCAGGAGGAGACTGCAGTGAAGAGGGGAGCACAAAGGGGCACGGAGGCTGTGAACAACTGGAATGAACACGTCACTCAGGCCATCACCACAGCACGACTGAGCTCTGGAGCTGGAAAGGCAAGGCGGTGCTCAGCATCCACACACACACACACATGCGCATGCACACACACACACACACATGCACACACACATGCACTCACACTCACACACATGTGCACTCGCACACGCACACACTCTCCCACACACACACAAGGAGCGCGGAAGCGAAATAGGACTTACTAGTAAATCATTAGTCCTTCCCACGTATCTGATGGATTCCAGTACTGCAGCCCTGAAAATAAATCCCTCATTCAAACACATGGTAGAACTACTGGGAATTGTATCTTTTTTTGTCTTTTTTGTTTTGTTTTGAAATGGTTGAAGGTCCCTCCCCTTTTTGTCCTTTTCCCTTTAGTTTAATTCTTGTTTCATTCTTTTTTATTTTTTCCACTTTTTAAATTTTTTTTATTTTTATTAGTGTTTGCGATCCACAATGATTATATTCATTCCTCATGAGAATTTGATACACATACATATCACATCTTAACTCTTTTAGTCTCTTTTTCCTCTCTCTTTCGTTCTTTTTTGCTGTTTTTTTCTGTAACTTTTATCCTATTAATTTTCTTTTAGCTTTTAATTAGATCCTTATCTTATGTTTTTTTCTCCTCATCTTCCATTTTTTATTTTTCAAATTTCACTTCTTTCATTTTTCCAGTTCATGCCCACAGCAATTTTATTAGTATCACTATTAAGCTTTATTTTTAGATATTTAGTTAACTCAAATTATTATTGATATCTTTCCATTTCTTAAAGGTAATATAGTCATTGTTAAATTTATTAGATATTTATTGTATGTCAATAATGAGCTTTTTAGAGTCAATATCATTGCTGCATATCTCTTTTCTATTGTTAAATATGGTACAGTGATAGTTTTTATTGATTCATATGGCACGTCAATATCCAGTTTGTCTTTGATTTTATTTATCTTATTTGTTTATATGCTGTTGTCACTGACAGCATACTTGTTCATATCAATTTTTGTTATTGTGCACCAATATACAGTTTGTCATTCTATCAACATTATGATTAATTTCCAGAAAACTGTGTATTGAGCCGATCACTCTGCACCCTCCTATTCCCAAATTGGGGTAGTCAGATCTTGGAACCTAGTCAAAAAATAAAAGCCAGCCATGCTGAGGGTTTGGCTTGTAGACAGGAGGGGGAGCCCCAAGGCGGGTCCCCATCCTCCTTGCTCATGCGTTGGTGATTGAGCATCACGGGTAGGAGCACCAGCTCAGAAACCCGCAATTGCATTTAGAATGTAATATTCATGGGACTGCCAGGGAATTTTCATTTCATGTTCATGAAATTATATGGTGATTTTTTAGTTGTTTCTTTTTTCTTTCCTTTTCTCTTTATTTTGTTTTAACTTTATCTTTTCCTCCTCTATCTTATCTCCTTATTCTTCTGCTTC
Organism: Dasyprocta punctata; assembly: GCA_004363535.1. Taxonomy (NCBI): domain Eukaryota; kingdom Metazoa; phylum Chordata; class Mammalia; order Rodentia; family Dasyproctidae; genus Dasyprocta; species Dasyprocta punctata. The sequence goes on along the minus strand of RJWM01017787.1, from coordinate 17,396 downwards.
TGTTCCCTCTGGTCTCTTGTTCATCTGTTACAGATACACGCACATATACACACATTTATATATAGCTTGTATATATGCAAAGAATAAACAGTGCTTTAATTTAAATGCATCTTTGATGGGTAACATAGAGAAATATCTACCAAAATTTTGAACAGAGAATCCTACCATAAGCTCAGCATTAACATAGTAACAGATTCCAATGCACTCACAGCTACTACCCATCTCCAGCTGTACTTCCCACTCTACATCACTTCTCCAACTCCCACAGATGTTCTCTCAACATCTTCAATACTGGCCATTTACTCCAGCTATAAAAGTAATTCTAAAAGTCAGATCTTCTTTTTTTTTAATCTATTGACATTTCTCTTTTCTTTCTCTTCTAACTTACTATCTTCCTTTTGGCTTTTCACTTTTTCTTCCTCTTTCCCTCCACATCCCAATCTACCCTGTTAGTGCAGCATATTACACTATGTACGGAACACTGATAAAGAGTGGAATAATTAACACAAATCTTAACATTCATGATGGACATAAGGGTGCACATATTGATGTAAACAAATCCTATAGGAGCTCTTAGCAATACAGTGATCATATCTGATCCTCCCAAATTGAACAAGTTGAAGAAGTAGATAAAAATATTGAATCATGAAGTCATGATCTCATCATTAGAATGTGGATACTAAAGAGACCTCTATACTAGCATCAGTGTTTCTACTATAATTGCTCTTTAATCCCCAGGAAAAAGAAAAAACATAGAAACATGAGGGAAAAAAAAAGAGAACAAATGATCTCAAAACCTCTCCACTCACCAAATGCTGACCCATGGGGCATCAGTAAAAAGAGCTACAAAACAAAATGGTTGAATTTTACAAAGTGACCTCACAAAATGAGATTGATAATGTGTCCTTGCAAGCTAAACGATGATATAACTAAGACAATATTGACTTAAACAAAATTATAACTGAATTTAAAGACACAGATATAAAGCTAGCTAAGTTAGACAAAGTGATACAGAACATGAATGATCAGTTTAGCAAGGAATTAGTGTTGGTGATTCATGTATGAACCAAACAGAAAACCAGGAGAAAAAAACATTCTTTTGAAAGGAGTAACTCAACCATTTTTAGCAGTAACCCTCAATACTAATGGTCTCAGCTCTCCACTCTGAAGGTATAACTTGGCAGATTGGATTGAAAACAAAAGCTAATATTATTCATACAAGAAACACAATTAGTGCAAAAAGGAATTCAGAGGCTAAAAATCAAAGGACACAATACAACATTCCATACAAAAGGAGCTGAAAGACAAGCATCAATAGATATATTTAGACTAAATGTACCTCAAGTCAAAATTGATCAGGAAAGGAAAAATGGTCTTTGCATATTGGTTAAGTGAAGAATTCAATGGCAAGAGATAGCAGTTATAAATACATATGCACCAAATACCAGTATACCCAGCTTCCTAAAACAAAAACTACTGGACATAAAAGATCAGATATTCATGAACATAATTATGGTGGGGATTCTCATTGCCAAAAAACTACAGATCAACTAGACAAAAAATCAGCAAAGAAATATCAGAGTTAAAATTAACATCAAACAAATGGACTTAAGAGAAATCTATGGAGTGTTCTACTCAACAAAAGAATACACATTCATCTCAATGCCACATGAAATTTTCTCCAAAATAGGTTATGCACTAACACATAAAGCATGCTGAAATAAAAGCAAAAATAGCAAAATATTCAAATGCATGTTTCCAGATCATGGTGCAGTAAAACCAAAATCAATGGCAAAATAGGACACAAAACTATGCAGCAATATGAATGTTAAACAATACATTCTTGAATAATCACTTAGTTACATAAGAAATCAAGGAAGGAATTAGTTCCTAGAATCAAAGGACAATGCCTGTAAAACAAAGCAGAGCCTTTGAGACACAATGAAAACAATTTGAAGCAAAAAGTTTACACTTTTGTATGACCACATCAGAATAGAATGAGCCTAAATACCCTAATGATGCACTTTAGGTCTTGGCAAAATAAGCACAATCTTAATCCAAAGCTCTTACAGGTAAAAAAAATTATAAATATCAGAGTGAAAAATAATGAAATTAAGAGTAAAAATATAATACTAGGAATCAGTGAACTGAAGAGCTTCTTCCTTAAAGAAAATAAACAAAAAATAGAAACCCTTAGTCAAACTTCAGAAATAAAGAAAGAAAAGACTGAAATCAATGAAAATAGAAAAGAAAAAAGCCAAATGAAAACTGCCAAAATTGAGAACATTTTAGGTCTACTTTGAAACTATTTTGAAAACTTGTATTCCAATAAATAGAAAAACCTAGAAAAAATGAATCTACTGCTAGACACACATGAATTAAGAAGTTGAACAAGAGTATAAAAATCCCTGAACAGTCCAGTAGTAGTAGCAACAAAATTGAGACAGTAACAAAAATGTATGAAACCAAGGATCTAATGGATTCACCACTGAATTCTAAAAGGACTTTGGGTACAGTGTAACACTAATATGCTCAAAATCTTGATGAAACTGAAAGTAAAGGAGTTTGGCCAAACACTCACCTGGATGCTAGCATTACCTTGATTCAAAAACCAGGGGAGGACCAAAATAAAAAAGGAAATTATAAGACAATCTCTGTGTTTAACATATATGCCCAAACCGTCAGCAAGATATTGGCAGCTTGAAATCAAGAAACTGTTAAAAGACCGTAATTGGGCTGGAGATTTAGCTCAGCAACAGAAGAACCTGCTTGGCAAGTGCAAAGTTCTGAGTTCGATCTCCGGTACCAAAAAAAAAAAAAAAAAAAAAAAAAAAAAAAAAAAAAAAAAAAAAAAAAAAAAAAAAAAAAAAAAAAAAAAAAAAAAAAAAAAAAAAAAAAAAAAAAAAAAAAAAAAAAAAAAAAAAAAAAAAAAAAAAAAAGAAAAAAAGAAAAGAAGTCCATACTTGTTGACTAAATAGGCTTCATCATAGTGATGCAAGGATGGTTCAACATACACAAATCAGTAAATATAATACATCAAATGAACAATAGCATAAAAAATCACAAGACTATCTCAATGTAGAAAAAGACTTCGACAAAATTGAACATTCATTCATAATAACCCTGAAGAAAACAGGTAGAAAAGAATCTTATTCGAATTGGATAAAAGTCACTTATGACAAAACTACCTCCAGTATTATATTTAATGGAGAAAAAACTGAAACTTTTCCTCTAAAACCAGAAAAAGAAAAGATGACCATGATTAGCACACCTGTTCAATACCATACTCAAAACTTTACCACGGAAACCAGATAAGTGGCATCACCTTTTACATAGAAGATCCAAAAAACGCTGCCAAAAGACTCCTAGAAATGTTAATCAAATTCAGCAGGAGAGGATATGAAATCAACACATAAAAACAATGGTTTTCTTGTGGACCAAAATTGAAGCCAGAGAAATTAATTAGGAAAGCACTAGTATTCACAATAATTTAAAGAATAATTAAGTTTTTATAAATTACCTATCAAGAAAGTGAAAGAGCTCTGTAATGAAAACTATAATACTCTGAAAAAGGAGATCAAAAAGGACATCAGAAAATGGATAGAAGGGCCAGGAGTAGTGGCTTAAGTGCCTGTCTGGCAGGCACGAGGTCATGCGTTCAATCCCTGGTGCTACAAAAAAAAAAAAAAAAAAAAAAAAAAAAAAAAAAAAAAAAAAAAAAAAAAAAAAAAAAAAAAAAAAAAAAAAAAAAAAAAAAAAAAAAAAAAAAAAAAAAGAAAGAAAGAAAGAAAAAAAATGGATAAATATTCACTGTTTCCGGATAGGCAGTCACTGTTTCTGTATAGATGGAGCCAGCATTGGCCACACAAACAAAACTGGTATGCAAATTTAATGAAATTCCAATCAAAATACCAATCACGTTCCCCATAGAACTACAAAAAACAATCCTAAAACTATTCAGAATCAGAAAAAAATCTAGAACACCAAAGCAAAACTAGGCAAGAGCAAAGCAGGAACAGCTGGGTGTGGTGGCGCACGCCTGTAATCCCAGCACTTGGGAAGCTGAGGCAGGAAGTTCGTTGCAAGTCCAAGACCATCCTGGGCTACAAAGTGAGCTCAAGCTCAGCCTGAACTGCATAATGAGACCCTGTCTCAGAAAGACAAAAAAAAAAAAAAAAAAAAAAAAAAAAAAAAAAAAAAAAAAAAAAAAAAAAAAAATCAACTAATGAGATTATATCAAGTTAAAAATCATTTGTACAGCAAAGGAAACAACCAATAGATTGAAAAGACCACATACAGAATGGGAAAATATTTTCCAATTACTACTCAGAGGACTAGTATCTAGATTATAACAAGAAATCAAAATTGTATCCCCCCCAAATAAAAGACACAGTCAAAAATGGAAAATTGGAATAAATGCTGCAAATGATCAACAAATACCCCCAAAATATTCAACATCTCTGTTATAAAAATAGGATAAATTAAAACAGCACCAAGACTCCGTCTTATTCCAGAAAGGATGAAGTAAATACACAAAATAATTGTTTAACAAACAACAAATGCTGGCAAGGCTGTGAGGGGAAAAAAAAAACTTACATCGTTGTTGGAAATGAAAACTATCAAAACCACTATGGAAATAAGAATGGAGATTTCCAAAAGAAAAGAAAGAGACATTCCATTCAACCCAGTCTCCTTGTAACTTCCTGAAAGAGTTAGAGACACTACTTTATAATGATATATACAACACAATACACAATAGATAAGTTTAGAAAGTATTCTATAAGACCTTTGAAGAATTAATGGATAAAAAATATATGGTCTTTATTCACAATGGAACAGTACTATGCCATAAAATTGATACATTTGAGTCATTTGTAGGAAGATACGTGAAAATTTTGACCATAATATTTAACAGTTAAATCAGACATACTGCTTAAATATCAGATGGTTTCTCTCATTTGAGAAACAGAAAGTATAAATAATTTAAAGAGAAAACTAAAAGAGAACAGGAAACATGAAGATAGAGTTTTGGAAATGGGGAGGGTATCTGAAGAAGGAAAAAATAGTGAGGGAGGTGAGAGAAAATGAAAACAATTAGGATGGGTCACGTACATGTTCCAACTCCCCAGTAGGAGTGGCAGCATTACAAACCTCGAACATGGACTAATGAAAATAAAGCAAATTTTAAAGAAACAAAATACTCATACTTGATAACTGGAAGAATAGGAAAATAGAAACAGTGCTAAACACTAAAAAAGAAAAAATAAGAAATCAAAGCAAAAGGTTAATTCTTGAGAAGAAAAATATGACTTTAATCAGCAAAATACTTGTTCAAGATCTGTCACTTAATATTCAGGAGGTAGTTCATAATATTAGAGGATCTTGATGAAGTATAATCATGGTTTTGCTAACAAACAAAAATGGAAATAGTCATTCCTATGAGAGAAAATTCCACCATACGTGATGCAAACACTAGGTTTATAGAAGACCAGGAAACAGATGAGATAAGCAATAAAGAATTGGAATTTATTTTGCTGAAAGCATGAAGCCTTCCTGCCTACTTTGATATTTATTTTTCAGAACATTTTTAAAAAGAATTATTAATTTGACACTGAGGTGCTGATAAATGTGATTTCATTTTCAAATTTCTCAGAGCTCAGTTTTCTCCTATGTTCCACAGTTTTTTCAATACATCTGTTTTTCTCAATGCATCTGTTTTCATGATGATCATTACTTACCTGAAATATCTTTTAATTTCAATTTTGACATACCATACATTTATGAGAAGTGATGCACAGAGAGATGTGCTACACCATTTACTGAGTTTCTTACGGTGGCAATATCTTCCCTAACTCTAGTGCAATATTGATATAGGAGAAATGTAACTACCAACCTGCTAGATACCAGTGACGCCAAGTTCATATCCCCTGAAATCAAAGAATAAATTCCAAAGGAAAAAGAAATTTAAGAGTAAGAAAATTTCATGGAGAGATAGCTCCTCAGAGACAAGAAAAGTCCAGAAAATGTGTTCTTACCAAAGTCCTTGGTCTGGTAATTTATACAGCAAAGTCACAATGTGGGTAAAGTGGAGTCAAACTATAATCAACCTAGAGGATTACAAGTATAATTGCTTAGCTAACACTGATCCAGTGGGGAAGCGATTCGCATAGCAAGGGCACCTGGAAAGAACAATAGTATCTTGGAGAAGAGATGGGTCCAAATGCTCTGGCATTCACTTGGGGAGCTGATGCCTGTCTGGACTTCCTGGACTAAGTGATGCTAATTGTACTGTAATTCCGAGTTACCGCTCAGTCATTAAGGAGGCGTGTAGGTCTGGCTATTGAATCTTCATCTTGAGGCTTGGCCTTCTTAGATGCATTTCCAACTTAAGTTCTGCTCATTTCCTTTCTTTCTTTCTTTCTTTCTTCTTTCTTTCTTTCTTTCTTTCTTTCTTTCTTTCTTTCTTTCTTTCTCTTTCTCTCTCTTTCTTTTTCTTTCCTTCTTATATCTAAGAAATATTAACTTATAATAAGCCTCAAATTCACATTTTGTATTATGATATTTAGATATTGCTGAATTCTATTTGCTACTATTTCACTAAGAGTATTATATTCCTATGCAAGACAATCAGAAAATATTGTTTTCTTATATTTGGTCTCCAGACAAGGATTCCCTGTATGTGTGTTTCTCGCCTCTACTTTATGCTCCCTCCTCCCACCGTCCTGCAGGTCCTGTGTTTTACATAGGCGCTATCACTTCTTCTCCAGCCTCCTAGAAATACCCACCACTTGCTTTCTCCAAACAATTGCCTACTCAGGTTTAAAACTTTCACGATAGACAGAAAATTTCTGAGAATTCTTGGGTCAAAAGGAACCCATATTTATATGGTCATAGAATTTTCAAATTTGTAGTCTTACTATGTTTTGTATTAACCAGTTTATTTTAATTGTATTAATAATACATACAAATTAAAGTTTCTCAATTACACAAAATAAGTACAAATAATTAGAACCATTTCCTCCCTTTGCAATTGGTCTTATAAAGCTTTATAATGCTTTGCAACGCATATAGCAACATATATAAATATATGGGTGTATATATATATATATATATATATAAAACAAGCAACATATTAACACTATATTTTCATTAGTATTTAATTCTTTAAGTAAAATTACATTTTTTTGCACGCTAGAAATGTAATAAGCCTACTTTCTCTTCCATAGCTTTATTGTCCATGTTGGTATTGATCTTTTCTGGGAGCTTAACCTCTAATTGTATAATATATCAACATGTATTTTGATCATTTAGTTGTTTAATATCTTTAAACACTTTTTAAATAAATGACTAAAATATTTGCAATGTATTTATATGACTATCAGTGATAGAAAAGACACTGTAAATGTGTCTTCCAATTTCATTCAATGTGCTATGTGAGTTCAAAAAATTTAATAAAGCTAAAAATCTTTGCCAGAAAATTTAACCTACATACTGGCATTTTTTTTTACACATCACATTGGTTTATGTAGTTATGGAGTCAAAATATCCTATTTTTCCCATTCATTATCAAATAATAGAAATTATTGTGATTGATTGATACTATTGCCTTAACAGTAGTAGTCCATTACAGATTTATGAACAATACCAGAGAAAAGAAAGAATTGTCCCATTTATTTTTCCATCATGACTGTGCCTGTGTATCTAAAAACTGTCAACTCCCTTGTTTTATTTAAAACACAAAAGGTACAGAAACACACAGGTAAAGGATAAACTGTGAATTTTCATGACAGAAAATAGTCAAGGATTTCAGAAACTGCAGGGATTAAAAGATGTGGATAAATATTTATAAATGTGAACTCTAAAAAATTATGGCCAACAGAACTCTCAAGAAGAAATTTCTGCTCAATATTTTCTTCTTTGTAAAGTCAGGCTGCTCCTTGAAGTTTAGATCTAAGAATGAAAATTACTTTCACTCCAGCATATTTCCTCGTTTTCTTATAGATTCTGGAAATAGACTTTAAAATATGGGTAAATTGAATTTTTAGTAACTTTCTCCTTACTAATGGTATCTTATTTCTTTCAGCTCAAGATTTAATATGCTATGCTTGCAAGTATAACTAGATATGGTAAGTGCAACATTAAAAGTATAAATTGACTTTCACTTAAGTATTAATATATGTGTGTTTAATAGAACAGTAATATTAATATTTGTTAATTTAAATTATTTTCCAAGAGTAACATACAAATTTCTGCATCTACCACATACATTTTTATTTCAGGGTTAGTTAATGTTAATAACATCAGTTAAAATCATTGGTCGATTTTACCCCAAATTCAACATAATTCTGACTAAATTCTGGGTGTCTTAAATATTCATTAAGAAAGAAATCACTAAAGCAATAGAATGTTACTACCAGAAAATATAGGTAGTTAGATTTAAGTATACGTCGTCTTCATATAACGTAAAGTAGACATATTCTCACAGAGTTTCAAATTCTGAACAAGTCGATCTCAGACGGGCACATTCCTGTTATCCCAGTGCTCAGGAGGCTGAGGCAAGAGGATCATCGCAAGTTTGAGACCAGCTTGGACTAGAGAGTGAGCACAAGGCCAGCCTGAACTCCATAGCAAGATCCTGTTTCAGAAAGACAAAAATAGCAAAAGTGACTCTCACTAATTATAAAACAATTTACTTAAACTCAATGGATGTTACAGCTCATGAATAAGTTATTTGAAAGTTTGTAAGAAAAAAGCTTTCCTAATATCACTGTGGGATGAATTTAAAAAACTATTTTAGTTCATAGACAATGTAAACTATGAATATAAAGTAAAAATGAGATATAGACAACACTATTTCTTTTCAACAAAATGGAGTCGTTGAAGAAAAGAATACATATTGTCGACAATTACTTTTCAGATTTGTATAAAAGCTTAATCAACAAAAAAATTCAATGAATATAGAGAAAGCTTTTTAGGAGCAAAGAAATAGAAGCAGTCATGTGAAGATAGTTCATAACTGTAAGTACTAACTTCAAAAATGAAGTTTCATTGTTATAAAAAGTCCTTTTCTGACTTAAAATCCATCAGGAAGAAATGATGACCTTTGAGTATGTATGTACCCAGGTCAATACATTATACAACATATACACCTATCAATCACATCGTTTCTCATATATATAAAAATTTTAAGTTTTCATGTATCAGTAAAACTAAGGTTAAATTTAAAATCTAAATTAAATCTGCAGGTAAAATGTTTACCCAATAATCTCTGATATTTTGTACCAAAGAAATAATGCTGGGGAAAACATTGATAATCAAAGAAAGAAACAGAATAAAAGACCAGGTAGTTAGAAGAAATATTCAGTTTTCTTTAATGAGCAACAACAAACCCAACTTTGTCTTAAGAACTTCCACGACATGTTTTTCAGTTTTGTAGATGCTTTTCATGTAGTAAGGTTTGAAAAATCTGAGAAAAGTAAAGGAGAACCAAGAGTATTTCTGAGCATTGTTCAAATATTCATATCATTGTCACATCCACAAAAGTGAAATAATTCAGAATGTAGGTGAAGGAGTACTTCCTGAATAAAATCATTTGAAGATGAATCCTAAGCAATCAAAGATTAACAGAAAACTTATTGCAGACTTATAATTACTATTGATGTTCACTCCTTTCTATCCCAGATCGGTCCTGCCCCAGAAGGGGCTTTGGTACACACATGTGGACGTCTCAATCAACACCGTGTATTCTTAGGGCCGGGGATTTAGCTCAGCAGCACAGGCGCCTGCCTGGCGAGCGCGAGGCCATGAGTTCGATCCCTGGTACCAAAAACAACGTGTTCTCCGTCTTTCACATCAGTTGTCTCCTGACCATTCTGCAGGCCCTGGTAGGGTGTGCGGCGGGACGGCAGAGCCTCAGCAAGCTGGCCAGCAGAGGGCCACGCGTGCCTGGGATGCGTGTGTCAAGCCATTGGGATAGGGAACTTGTTTCCCTGTCATTTAAGCGCTGATTTGTGAGGTAGAGGGTAAAGAACAGGTTCCCGTATGCCACCCCCACTTCTCCACGTCTCTTCTCCTTTGCGAAAGGTGCTGGCAATCGAAGGCAAACGTTCCCCAAAGGCTCCGTTTCCAGGGCTGCAGCCCATTTTCAACATACGCAGAGGGAACTCTGCTGTGGAAGGCGTCTCTGACACTCATTAAAACAAACGAGAACAGCAAAATGGCACAATTTGGATGAGGATAACCTGAAGCCAAGTTTTGTGTCAGGTTTGCATGCAGTTCTTAAAGTTTCAATTTTTATTATGTGCAAGTGAAAGAAAATATTTGGAAAAATCAGGCAAAGGGTAGCGAATTGGAGCAGTGCGGTCAACTGTTGGTTCCTCCTTGTGACCCAGTGAGGCTGGGTGGTGGGCGTCCTCCTTTGTGGGAGGAGCAGATTCCCGTTCATCTCTGACTCGCGGCTTGGGGATGTGGTCCTCGGTCTTACGGTAAAGGCTGAATGTTTCCTTCAGTCACTGCTTGAAAATGCGAAAACACTTGCAATCAATTTGGGGACCCACGGTGCTGCAGTCTGTCTGGAATTCCTGTAGTAAAATTAAGAGATATGTATTATTTTTAAGAGCTTTTAAATAGTGAATTTGCTATTAGCCACAGCTACCTAATGTACCATATTACAAAAGAGGAAACTGTTTTGAAAAAAATACCAGGAAGTTAAGAGGAATAAAATTAATCTGTTATAAATTCATGTTTTTTAAAGATTTTACTGAGCTGTCGTAGAAACTACCCTTACACTGGTGAACATCATAGTTATAAATTTCGAATTATGCCTTGTAGTGAAGTTTTCTTACATGAGGCAACTGAGCCTGAAGAAATGGCTGAATTCTGGACTGAGGTCCGAAAGGCGTAAGCAGAGCCTGCGACAAAGGGACCCAAAGGAGGAAAACACGTCCCAGGGTGCAGGGGAGGAAGCTGTCAGTGAGGAGCTTTTCCTGCCAACTTGACAGTGACACCACTAAGTCAGGCAGAATTTATACGAAAATCAAACAAAAATAATAATGCCATTTTACTGAAAGCACTGAATCATTTAAGATAGGTGAATTCAAATAAGAAAAAAATGATATACTGTGAATCTTTGTAGAAGATACTCAATTCTTTTCTTAAAAAATTGTTTTAATTTTTTTTCAAAAGTAATGCAAACCAGCAATTAAAAAAAATGAGTTGATTAGATCATTAAAGATGCTGGCCATAGAAAATGAAAGACAGAAGCACAGTTTCCAGTGGTTTTTTTTTTATTTAAAAACAACAAAATAATAAAAACGATGATACAGAATTTCAAAACAAAATAATAAGAGATAACATTGGTTAATATATTGCAGATTGTTATCTTCAGAGTAGTTGTTCAGATTACAAGATACGGGCATGAAAAAATGATCAATCGAACAATGAAAGCACAAACTTGTTATTTGAGTGTCTTACCTGTTAAATTTGTATACTAACATTTTTAAATAAAGTGTCCCGGACATAATTATCAGATTTTGTCATGCTGCATGCACAGTGCGTTTTATGTAAGTCACAACCTAAGTGGTTGGAATAGTACCTCTTAAACCAAAAGAAAATAAGTTATTGATGTCAAAGTTGAGAAATATTTATATCCTTTGTATTTATCCTTTGTAGTTTTAGCCTGTTTTCTAGAGAATAGCAATCAAATAAAATAACTATTTTATATCCCCAGGAAATATATATTTCAATATAAAGCTTTTGTCTCCTGAAACTCTGGTTATAATCTGAATAGACTTAGGAAAATTAAACATTGTATGATTATAATGGCCTTAGCAATAGAATAAAAATACAATCAATGAAATTAAATTAGATTTTGGTCTTAAACGACTTTCTTCAAAGACTAACTGTACATTTATTAAGTGGCTGGTAAAATCTTGTTTCTATTTGCACTTTTAATTGTCTCTATGTAAAGTTTATATTTAATAGCAGACCTTCCTATGACTTGTTAATGAATAAAACTAAGGTCTTGTTTAAGTACACTATTTCTGGTTCACTTACAATGACTTTAATTATAGAGACCAGAAAAAATTTCATTCATTCACATGAATTATGATAATGTCTTCATTATTGAATCTCAGATATAGGCTAGTGTGTTGGATATTCTGAAAATTTTATTCTTTCTGATATCTGTTGAAAGACTTTCTTTTTTGACTTTTGACTTTACATTTACAATTTGAAAATATTTTCAGAGTAATCAACTTCTTAAACTCTACTATTCCTCCTGAGTCATTTGTTATTCTCAGTGCTCCTACACTACACAAATTAAATTCTTCATTTCCCAAATGTCTATACATACTGAACATTTTCTAACATTGTTTAATAGAAGGGAAAATATTTTTTTACATATGGTTTTTCATGTTATGTTTAGTTATATGACTACCATGAACATTTTTCTGGGATCAAATTTTGCTAGAGTCTTATGATTAAGAAAAGGTTAGCTTCAGCAAGTCTATGATGTAGTCCTATCGATTAGCTCTCTTTTCCTCCTTAGACACCATGAATCCCAGGTGAATCAAATCCGTTTCTTCATCAATATCCATACCTTACAATGCATATTACTGAACTGTTTCTATCACCATTAGTATTCCTAAAAGGCCAATTCTTTATTATTTTAAAATAGTAATTTGTCTTGTCTTTATCTAATCTATGCATCTTCATTCTTATACAAAATGGTCATATATTCTAATCGATTATAACTAGTAACATTAACTTTGCTTCACCTTTTCATATTTTTCCTTACGTACCTAAAATAGGTGTGGTTTTTGTCCTGCATCAACTGATGCAAAGTAAACATTTAGGTGATTTTTATATGAGGGTAAGAATTTGGGTCATGCTCATGTGTTTAGATATCAAACAGTACCAGAACAACTTGGAGACTTTTATCATGGGTAAGTAACACACTCCTGGAGATGACACTTTGCTCTGAAGACAGCAGATTTTATCCAAGTGTAAGGTGAGAAATACGGTATGTTCTTTCTTATAGTGTCTTTCGATAATTCCTGGATCATGTAGGTATTAAACTTTATCTACAATTCCTCTTAAGAGGTTTGGAACCAGTTCAGAAGTTTGCTCAACTAAGCCAGACTTATGCATGTCCTTTAGATTCTAGCTTGATGGTGTTAGCAGGATGATGACGTTGTGAATGCTGGTGTGTTATGAAAGATTGGTAGTTGTGAAAATGCTAGTTTCTGGCAGTAGTCCATGTCAAATATTGCCCAGATTTCCAAGACTTATTCTAAATGCTTCATTATCATTAGAGTCTTTCATTATGTTTAATCAAGTGCTCATTTTCTCTTATGATTTATATATTTTATCTAGGGCTCTATTATTGAATCTCATTAAAACATGCATGTATTAAATAGCAGAGTGAACGAATGAATAACTCCCTGATTATTCAATCAATGTGTGTTATGGTTTATGCCCATATGTTCCTGCCAAGTCTTACATACTCAAAGGTGGGGAATTGGAGAAGTGACTGGGAAAAACTGGGGAATTGCTACTCCTTAGAGATTAGTCCACTGATGAGTTTATAGCTAAATGTGATTTGGAAGGTGGACTCTGGTTGGAGGAGATCAGTCACTGGAGGTGTGGCCTGTGAGGGTGTATCTCCTTCCTCCTGACTTGATGTGTTGCTGCTACTCCTTAGCCACACCCCTCTGCCATGCTGCCTGCGAGTCAGATGATAATGGACTAAATCTCTACAAACTGTGAGCCAAAGTAAACCTTTCCTTCTTTAACTTGTGAGTATCATTTATTTTGTCCCAGCAAGAAGAAAGTAACTAGCACAAAGAGGTACTATAAATAAAAAGATCAAAATATTTTCAATAAGTTTGCAATGTTATATTACTAACTTTTTGTATTTCATCAATGTTTCCAGGAGACATACTAGATATTGTGAAGGAAAAAAATGTAAGTAACTTCTGTTGCACTAGAATTTTAGTTCACCAAAGTTAGTATTATTGTAAAGAGAAGTAGACTTATGGTATATGAGAAAATTTCTTTTAAGTACCTTTATCTAGTACATAAGTATTGAGTATTAGACCAGAACTGAAAAGAGACTTCAGCAATAAAAGAAGTACTAAGGGTTAGCTAAGAACTCATGGATCTACAGTGCAACTCTGTCATGATTAAAATCACTCTGATCATTCAAAAGTATCAAGTGCACAAATAAAGCGTGTATTAATAAAAAAATATGTCTTCTTAAAAATTTTTGGAAACTCATTACTAAAAAGTGAAACTACAGTTATTTGTTTACTTTAGTTCTGTTAAAGTATATTTAAAAACAATTCATTAGTAATGTTAAATGTTATTATGCTTTAATTGTAGTTGTAGAGTAAACTCGATGTGACATTACTAAATAAAATAGGCTATTTTCAACTGGATGGTTGAACAGATGAGTAGATGAACAGGGAAATGGATATATATACATATATATATGCATATCACTATACTAAATTAATATTACTATGTTAAATTACAAATAAATCTAAAATAAGTTGTTACCAATTCTACTATGAGGGCATTCAATAAACCATACTACCAAAAATCTTCTAATAAGTGGTCTAAGTAGAAGATAAACAAGTTTTTAAATATTTTAAAAATAATATAGAAGGTTTAAATGTATAATAAACATAAGAAGACAAGATTTAAATACATTTTATATCCATTACATTTTACTTAATGAATTGAATTGCAGTGAATGGATCCTTAGGCTCATTTGTTAAAATTACTTTGCAAGTATTAAATGGAATTTTTCAATAAATTTAATACATAAATTTAAATGAACATGAATGTGTTCAAAGTGCCTGCAATGGAAAATATGCGTTCTGCATGTATATATAGTATATGTTTATGCACATACGTTTATCATATGTCTGTCATCTATCTATCTATCTGAGAAAGAATTTTATCTGTCTGTATATATGATGAATATCCACATTTGTGCTGTGTCAATACAGCAGCTTTTCTATGCAACTGTAATTGTTAAAGACAGATACAGCTGGTCTCCAAATATATATGTAAACCTAATTTAAACTAGGTTTTCACAGGTATAATTCATAACATTCATTGAATAAAACATTGTAATTTGGACAATGAATCTAATGATCAAAAGATACATAAAATATTTTTACTACCTAAAAATTTAGGGAACCCATCTAAACACTGGGGCTATAGTATTCTCATAAGTAAGAAAATAATTACTGAATTTGAAAAAACAATTTTATGTATATTCCCTCTTCATAAATTTAAAAAGACTTTGACATTTTCTGGTTCAGTTACAATGCTAAAGTCCTTTTGCTGAATCTGAAACTACTTTATACTACATAAATTTTATTGAATTTTGTAGTATTTTTAAAAACCTATTTTCTCACGTAAGGTATAAATAGATCACTTAAATATGCCATATAAAAATGAAAAGACATTTTGAATTTGAATTAAAAAGATATGACCAAAAGTAACTTGTCATCAAACATATCATTTGCTTTAAATTATTAGAGAAATTGTTATAGTTCCATTTTTCTAGAGTTGATGAAAATGTATCTTCATAAATTATGGAAAAAGGAAAACTCAAGCAATTTCTGCCTGAGAGAAAAAAGGAGTTTTCTGTTCTATATTTTTGTACACACTCTATTTCTCTACAAATGATCACATCAGGAATACAAATTTTGTATAAAGATTATAAATAATGACTTAATTTTATAGTTAGACTATTGCTATTTTAACAACAGAAACATAAAGGGACACAAATGTATTTCATATCGATTGCCATCTCTTTGTAACACCTGAGAGAGAATTTCTAACTTATTTATGTTAGATACCATATATGAAATAAAAGTAAATAATTTGCTTTACATCACAACAACTGAAAAGTAATGCTTATTCATAAATGTGAAATTTTCTTCTGGAGGTTAAATGATGGTTGGAATAAGATCAAACAAATTTCTAAATAACATGCAGGTGGTGAAAAAGCTTATTTCATAATAAAAACTAAAAATAAAACAAAATAAAAATGAATAGTTGACCCTTTACATATATGTGTAACTCTTTTCAGTTATAGTATGTTAAAGGGCATCTTTCTTTCTTTTCTTTCTTTCTTTCTGGTTTTTGTTCTGGTTGGTCTTGAACTCACTACCCAGGCTGGCCTCGAACTCATGGTAATCCCTCTGCCTCAGTCTACCAAGTGCAGGGCTTGCAAAAGGGCATCACCACACCTGGTTTAAAACTACATATTCTGAAATATGCTTTTGAAGTATATTTTAAGTCAGTGTTTTTCATCAAGGAAAAAAATTGCCTCTGAGATATAAAATTTCACAAGGCTAAAGTGGTGACTTCAACAATGATTATATTAAAATGCAAGAACATGTTTTACACTTGTTTTGTTACAATTAAGTAAGTCTACGGTATAATTTTGTAATTGTTCATCACACAGAAAAATGTATTTTGTCTGATAAATATGAAATGGTAACCTAGAATATTTAGCAAACTCCAGTATATGTTTCACATAGACTGTGCAAAATAGTAATTTTGTATTTAAAAAAGACATGTTAACCAAGCTAAACATTAATTCTAATAAATAAAAGAGTTATTGAAATTAAAATATTTGGTTTTCTTCTCTGCTTTTGTGTGTCATTTACACAAAAGTTTTTTTCCCACTTTTGATTATGTTATGTTAATGAAAATAAAGAGCCCAGAGTGAAACTCAATCCACTCAACCATTTATCTGGAAAGATTATGCAGAGTAAAATGAATGGAGATACTACACCCAAAGCAAAGTGTTGTTTTGTGATGATGCTTTTGGGGCAACCTAATAAGAGTTTCTATTTGGTTACTCAACCTAAACACTATCTGACTTAAAAAAAAAAAAAAACTAAGGGTATGAAATTGACTAAATATAGAAATTCTGAACAGTCATGACCAGTTTAAAACACATTAATATTGCTCTACAATAACACAATTATAAACTGATTGCTATATTATTTATTATCCAGTACTTCTAAAATCAAATCCTCATCACAAATACATGTTAAGCAATAACCACTTTCCTTTTATATTTGATTATGCATTAAATTTAATCCTTTTGGGTTGGGTATATGGTTCAGTGGCATAAGTGCCTGTCTGGCAAACACAAAGTTCTGAGTTTGATTCCCAGTACCCCCCAAAATTAATCCTTTTATTCTCTCCAATTAAATTGTTAGATTTTTATATTAATAACTTTTCTTTATAACTAATTGATTGAAGAAGAGACAGATGGAATAACACTATTAATATTGAAAACTAGATTCTGATAGTTAGATCCTGACAATGCTTAATCTTCCTACCATTTTCCCAAATGGAAACTC
>RJWM01017786.1:0-42293 GCA_004363535.1 Dasyprocta punctata | reverse complement strand
ATATGCAATATTACAACCACTGTCAAATTCCAATCATCTCACTTTGTAAACCTATAATGTTATTGTATTGGATTTGTTGCTGTTGTTGTCTGTCTCTTTTGTTTTTTGTTTTTCTTTTCTGGGTCCATTTTCTCTTAAATAAAAAAAATAAAAAATTTGTGTCCTATACAAATTATAAAAACTAATCTAAAATTGACTTCAGATTATAAGGTGTAAAAGAAACATAAATAAATTTCCTGTTTTGACTTGAGTCTCATTCCCAAGACATCTCATTATGTACACTTGCAAATATTCCAGAATCTCAAAGTTTCCAAAATTCCAAATACTTCCGATTCTAAGCATTTTGAATAAGAGATACTCAACTTTTACCCAGAGGAAAAGCTAAGAGATGCTAATACATCACACTCTTTGTCAGTCTATTATTTGTCCACCAATCTATCCTTTTTTTTCACTGTCTACAAGTATGCAAATATGAACCATATATATGTGACACTAGGCTACAGTAATAAACTACTGAGCTGTAAAAACCACATTAGGGACCTACAGTGTAATTGTGGTCATAGACAATAAACAAATAGGCAACTAAATAATATAATTACTAATTGTGGAGTGACTGAAGTAGAAAGTCAGGGTAGTATGATAGAAAATGACTCAAGGATAGGCCATGGGCTCCAGTCAGAGAAAAATCTGGGCCAGGTGCTTGGTTGAGAGACATCCTGGAACTGTGGCCAGTCAGATGTGTGAGGCTATATTTGGCAAAGGAGGTGCCAGCATATAGATTCTACTGTGAGCAGCTCCTGGGCAAAGTGGGCAGGTGTGGCTGGGCCAAGCTGGGTGAGGTGCCTCACGCACATATTGTGTCATAGCCCTTCTGCCTTGCTGTGGTGACCTTTGTCTTAGAAAAACTTTTTCACAGCACTCGGGAGGCTGAGGTAGGTGGAGCATTATGAGTTCGAGGCCGGGTTGGGCTACAACATGAGCGCAAGACTGGCCTGAGCTACATAGTGCGACCCTGCCTCAAAAAACCAGGGTTGAGAGTTTGGCTCAGCAGCTTAAGCGCCTGTCTGGCAGGTGCAAGGCTATGAGTTCAATCCCCAGTGCCGCAAAAAAAAAAAAAAAAAAAAAGAAAAAAACTTTTCCAAGAAAGACATTTCCTCTCCTTAGAATTCTGCCCTAGAGACAGGAGAATCTATATCTCCCATTTAAGTCAGGTCTCATTTCTGCAGAATCTGCTGTTTAGCCTCCAAAATGCATCCTTCCCCCTCCCCCCACCACAGAGCACATTTTGAATGAGGAGCATTGGACACCAGATTGAACTTTGAGAAAGGCTTGCCCACAATCAGCTTGGCCCAGCCACACCTGCCCACTTTGCCTAGGAGCTGCTCACAGTAGAATCTATATGCTGGCACAATCACTTGCAGTTCCTTCTTCCAGAATTTGAAGTTGTAATAGAGACAAGATGAGATTACGTCTTGAGTTGTGGAGAAGGCAGGACCTTAAAGTCACAGCGAGCAGAGGCGAAGTCCTAGAGGAGGAGCTGGATTCCAAGACAAAGCATGAATATGGAAAAAATATGATTTTCCATAAGTTCAAAGGTCCAGTGACAACCAGAACAAATTCTCAGATAATGGCAGAGGGATTGCCTCCATCTGGATTTCTAGTGAAAACATCCCTCACAAAAAGGATAGTCCAGATTGCACCCTGGGGTGCCATGATCTCCATCCAAGCCGTGCTCAGCTGCTAAACTACAGTTCAATGAAGTGCATAGGAGCCTTGATCGGGCCTCCTGGCTGTCTTTGTCTGTGTTGACTGCTAGAGCCTAGACACTGGCCATGCACAGGAATTGTAAGGAAGCAAGATGAAACAGATATACCAAACAACATCTTCTTGAAGCTTTAACAATGTTAACAATAGCTTCTACCTTGTAGTTCCATTTCTAGTACTTTATTCCAGGAAAATATATCAGAGAAAAGTACCTAAATGTTGCTTGACACACTATTTAGAATGTCCTATACTACTAAACAGAAAATGTCCAACTACAAGGGATTAAAAACATTTTGGCAAGGAAGGAAGAAAGAGAAGGAAGAAAAAAGAAAGAAGAAGGGAAGAATATGAGGCGACCTCCTTTGAAGACACTGGGTTGTGTGGTCTCTCCATAAGGTGACATTTGGGCTGACACCTAAAGAATAGTCTTTAGGGACTAGCCATACAGCAAATGAAAAGTTTCAGGCCAGAATGAACTTGAGATCCTAAAAAGATGTAGAAAAACTGGTAGAGCTGGATGGAACACAGGGATACAGGGAGAATGACTCAGAATGAGTTTGAAGAAGTCGACAGGAATGGATCTCACAGAATTCTGGGTCTTAGAACAGGAAGTGTGCGTAGTCATTAAAGGGCTTTTAGAGAGAATAGTTGTGTGATCTGGGATAACTTTTAGAATTCTTCTCTGGCTGTTGTGTATAAATTGGAAATCGGTCAAGCACAGAATAGAGGAGACTAGTTAGGAGACCAAGTGAAGTCAAAGGAAATACTGATGGCCAAATAATAGTCTAGGGAAAGGACAGAGATATATATCCTACAGATTGACTCTATAGGACTTACCACTGCACTGAGTATGGGGATCAGAAGCAAGGAACCATAGTGATGGCACCATTTACCCACTGAAGGCAAACAGGAGGAGGAACACAAGGGCACAGGTGTATAACCTTTTGCGGAACTGACCTGTGTATTTTCAAGTGGCCAGTTTTTCTAACCCAGTGGAAATTTCAAGTATGAACACAGAAGAAAACCACAAAGATAGAAAATAAGAGGGAGTGTATGCTTTTATTTGAATCATTTATTCATTCAACAAATATATTGGGCACAGATCATATGCCAGACATACTTCTAGGTCCTGGAATTACTAAAGTTCTTGCCCTCATGGTACTTATATTATGCTTATGCTTTATGGAGACAGAGATGTGAGTTCATGTGTATATGCAAAAATGAGTACATCGATTACAAAGTGGTGGTGATAAATCCTATGAATGAAAAGAAACAATGTAAATGTAAGGAGTAAAGAAGAGAGACAGAGACAGAGACAGAGGCAGAGACAGAGACAGAGAGAGAGAGACAGACAGAGACAGAGACAGAGACAGAGAGGGAGAATATGGATCGATTCCCTATTTTAAAAGAGGTAGTTAGTCAAACTGCCAAGGTGACATTTGATTGGAAAGCTGCAGGAGTTGAAAGAACAAGCCATATGGATGTCTGGGGTATTTTGGCCAAAACAACAGGAAGTATCAAGGCCCTGCTAGTTGTATCCCCAGAGCTGTAAGAAGACCTGTGCCCCTGGAGTAGACAGAATGAAGCAGGAAGGTGTACAGAAAAGGTATGGTTAGGTAGCAGATGGCCAAGTCTCATAGGGCTGGCAGGAAATTTGAATGTGACTGTGAATAAGAAGCAAAGCCACTGTAATGCTTCTACCTTTCTTGAGAACCCTCCAAAAAGTCCTATTTGCATTCCCTGTTCTTAGTAAATGAGGACAAGTTTCATCCTAGCCCATTTGCAGTGAAGCATAAGAAACTAATGCATCACCCCTGTTAGGATGACTGCTATTAAAATAATAATAATAATAAGTGTGTGGAGAAATTGCAGTCTTTGTGCACTGTTGGTGGGAATGAAAAATAGTATGAAAATTCCTCAGAAACTTAGAAATAAAATTACCTTATAATTCAGCAATCCTAATTCTGGTTTCCTTAAAGCAAGATGTTGAAGAAACAGACGTGCACATCCACACTCACAGTAGCATCCATTATTCATAATAGCTGCGAGGTGAAAGCAATCCAGATGTCCTCTAGTGGATGAATGCATAAGCAAAATGTATTAGCAGTGGAGTATTATTCAGCCTTAAAAAGAAAGGAAATTCCCTCATATATTATAACTTGTATAAATGTTAGCCAAGGTCACTATGCTAAGTTTAAAAGCTAGTCACAGTCAGGCATGGTGGCACACGTCTTTAATCTCAGCCCTCAGGAGGCTGAAATAGGAGGAGTATTGTGAGTTGGAGGCCAGCTTGGGCTACAATATGAGCACAAGGCTGGCCTGAGCTACATAGTGTGACCTGTCTCAAAAAATTAGGGCTGGAAGTTTGGCTCAGTGGCTTAAGCGCCTGCCTGGCAGGCGTGAGGTTGTGAGTTCAATCCCCGGTGCCACAAAAACATAAATAACTAAAATAAATAAAAGCTAGTCACAAAAACAAATACTGTACAACTCCACTTATATGAGGTACCTAAAAGACATCAAATTCTTGGAGACAGAAAGTAAAAAATGGTTTCCAGAGACTGGGGGTTGGAGAATGAGGAACTGTTTAATGGATAGAGTTCGTTTTACATGGTGAAAAAGCTCTGAATACTGGTTGAACAGTAGTATGAATACACTTAGTGAACTGTGCACTTAAAGTACCTAGATGTTGACTTTTATACTATATGTGCTTTATTGCAATAAAACTCATTTTCAGTTTATTGACTTGCCTAAATCAAGATTTTCTCAATAGCATGTCACTCAGACACTATTTAATTAGGAAAAAAGAAAAGATTAAGAATAAAATGATGAAATAAATGTGTGTTTATGTCAAACTAGCAAAAAATGCCTAAAATATCAAGATATCTCTTATCTAAGCAATTTTGCCATTGAATAGCTTTAGGTATAAAATCTGTAGCTGGCAAATACTGGTGGGGTGCATAATTAGAGAAAATAAGAAAAGCCCATTATTCACTCAAGATTTCTCAACTACCCAAAATCTTATGTATTCATCCATCCATCAATCCACCCAGTCACATAATATTTATTGATGTTTACTACTCGTATAATAATATTTTAGGTACCATGAGCACATAGAGACAGCCAAGAAATCTCTTCCTTTCCTTTGTTCTTTACTTAATTTTTTCTTTGTCATACCTAAAACAGGGTTTCTGTGCTCAAGCAGTCGTGATCCATGTTCCTCTGGGCCACTTAGGCCTGGAAAATGGGTACTGGCTATTTTCTGGTAGAACTATTTGCTTTGCTTGAGGTACACTGCTCCTTGGGCCCATCTGTAGTAGGCAAAAGATATCCCCTTAAATTGTCTTTAGGCACAGTTTCAACTCTTCATATCCTTGATACTCCTCAAAGAAAACCTAGAATATCCTCAGGTCACTGTCCAATTTTAGAGATACATTTCCACTCAAGTTATCATGGTTAATGTCTGAGCTTTAATATTCCCTCCTGAGCTATGCTTCATTCAGCTAAGTCAGACTGTAGAGATAATTAGAAAAGAGGTGACCGACATGGGGGTTGGACTCCCTCTTTTAGTTGTTGTGGAGATAGGCTTTTTTTTTTCTTTTCCTGCTAACTTATTTGACAAATCTAGGAGGCACTATTGGATACCATAATTTATTTCAGTGAGGTGAAAGGCTGTGTTTTTTCTAGCTTCCTTTGAGTTTACTGACCTGTACAAAGTCTGAAAAATAGAATCTATGCTAAATTCTGACAGTTCAAGTGGATACAGTCAGTGTTCTCTGAGTATTTATATACCAAAGCTGAAACCATCACAGAACAGTTTACACGATACAGTATATGAACATGTGCATGAGTTTTAAAGATTTAATTCATGAGTGCTTCTTAGCTAAAGTTTTAGACAGTAAGCACTGAATCTCCCCTACCATCAGACCTAATAAAATACACTGAGATTGCCAGGGACTCACCTATGGTTTTCATAACAGTGAAAATATTCAGTGACCATTTTCCAAGTCTTAGTTCTCCAACTAATTTTAGTCTAGGTGCCCTGGTAGTTTGGTGTTTCAATTCAACATCAGGTTTCATTCAACTAGCTATAGCCTTTTAAATAACTTTGTCTTCTTCATAATGTACATTCAAATAAGAATGCTTCAGGAATGTCCACAGAAGCTCCTCAGTGACACTGATTTTGCAGCACATAGCTACATGCCATCTGCCCATCCCTCAGGAAAACTGTAACCACAGCTCCAGTCCTTCCGTCTTTCTACATTGCCAGTGGGAGTGGATTCTAACAATTTGATCCTGCACTTTATAGGTCAGCTAGCATTTAACTGAGTAATTAACAAACCTAGATCCCTGCTGTGTTAAACCCTTTCAATATGCAAAGCTGGACCTATAAATTCCTAATCCCACCCCACCCCACACACACTGGCATGATCTTGGTGTTGTGGTCATTTTGCTGGGTTTATTCTTCAGAGTACAGAAAAAAAAATCACTTTGGATTTGAGGGGGAGGATTGCAAGATGAGAGACAGAGATTGGCAGGGAGAGGTGTCAAGAAAGAAAAACCTCCAGAGGGAAACGGACTGAAACCAAAGAGAGAGGGGTTTCAAGCCTATATCAGCTGAAATCTACCCACATTTGGACTGTAGCATAGAAGTTATTTTTATGTATTTGTTACTGAAAATGCACTATCAATCCCAGTACGTAAGGATTTTGCAAGCTAGTTCTGAAAGAGAATGTCTCACTGTCTTACTTTGCTGTCAATTCACACTTTTAAAAAGGTGCTTTAACTAGTTCTACATTAACTAACTCATTTTACTTGACTCGTTAAGAAATGTCAGTGACTTCACACATGTCTTATTTCACAGTCAGAAAAGGCAAAAAGCTGTGTAGCAGGGACAGTACTGCTAGAGTGGTGTCCACTGAAGGATGAAAATGAGAACCAGTTGCCAGCCCTGCCTCCACTCCCCGCTGCTGGCTCACTTTCAGGGTGTTGCCTTCACCCCACCAATTTTGGAACTGTCAAGGGGGGGACTTTCTAGCTCTCTCATTTACTATATTTGCTTTAGAACTGATTCACGAGTTATTCAAAAATAAGTTTGGCTGTTTTATAGTCTTCACACTTCATTTCTTTTTTAAAGCTTTACTTCTAAAGCCTAATTTACAAATAATAAAATTCATCCATTTTAATTGTACAATTTAATGATTTTAGTAAAGTTACAGAGTTGTAAGACCATCACCCCTGTTCAATTTTAGTACATCTTCATCGCCTGTTCCTACCATTAGCTCCAGGAAACTACTAACCTACTTTGTCTCTAGAGGTTTGTCTTTTCCTAGCTGTTTCATATGAAAGAATCTTATAATATATGATCTTTTCTGTTTGGCTTTTTTAACTTGCCGTGATACTTCTAACACTCATCCATGTGGTAGCATATATCTGTATACCTTTCCTATTGCTAAATAATAGCCCATTGTATGACTATACCACATTTTGTGTACCCATGCTTCAGTTGACAGTTATCGGGATTGCTTCTAGTTTTTGGTTTAGCCTAAAGCTTCTCCAAGGAGTCACATAAAAGTTTTTATGTGGATTTCATTTGTACTTTTTATTAGATATATTCTTCAATTTTATCTTGCCTCTGTATTCGGGATAGCTTTATAAAGTCAAGCATATTTATTTATTTATTTTAATTTATTTATTTTATTTTTTTTTGCGGCACCGGGGATTGAACTCACAGCCTTGCATCTGCCAGACAGGCGCTTAGGCTGCTGAGCCAAACTCCCGACCCTGGTTTTTTAAGGAAGGGTCGCACTATGTAGCTCAGGCCGGCCTTGAGCTCGCGTTGTAGCCCAAGCCAGCCTCGAACTCACAACGCTCCGCCTACCTCAGCCTCCTGAGTGCTGGGATTAAAGGTGTGCGCCACCACGCCCGGCTAAAATCAAGCATATTTAAAAGAACATACCTCACTCAGGCTCTGAAGGTGAAGCCCACAGAAAAAGGTTTTCCAAAAGTACTTTCTACACAGACTACCACTGGACCAAAAAGTATAGCTTCTTGAAGATACTTTTCTGAAGAAATATTATGTGTATGTTTGTGCATTGGTTGTAAAATAGTTAATCTCATGTGTCCAGCTTATTTACACTATTCCTGGAATCTAGGACAGTTTAGCAAAATGCCTTGTTGGATAAATATTTGCTAATTGATTTTTTAAATGCCCACTAAGGTTCCTTTTGGAAAGTAAAATATCAAAAAGTTCAATATTTAACAGCATTTTTCCATTTCGTGTAAACAGCTAAAGTCCTCGGAGGAAACATGACAAGCTATCCAAAGAGCTCCAAATCACAATTACCTATTGGATAACCTTATTGATCTTCCTTCACCTCAGCGGCCCAGTCTGAGCAATTTGCTCAGAGGCTTGAGGGGCAGTTTGTGCTGGGCCAGCAGGCAGGCTCAGTGGTCCCCAGGTTACATCTCCCTGAGAAACAGAGGAAGCCAGTTCGCCGGGCAAGAGCCCGCTCCGCACAGGCGCGTTTTCCTGGAAGGCTGACCGGCCTGGATCCAATATTGGCTAACTTCATTTTAGTCTCCCCTTGAACACAGTTCCAAGTATGAATGGTTAGATTTGGGCTGTGAAACGCCAGCCACAGGAAACGAGACCTGCTCTCTAGCCCTGCTTGCTGACATTTTTAGCCTGCACTGGCTCTGGGCATTTGCTAATGCCTCTATGCCTGTGGTATGTGGGCTCTGGAAAGGCCTGCAGTGAAAGCCATCTTTAATTGCACAAGTGGGTTTCCCAGTGCTCAAGGAAATAGGGGACGGAAACACAGCCCACAGGTCTACCCACAACATGTGCTCTGCCCTAGGACAGGCCCCAAGGGCAGGCGACCACAGGACCTCCACAGCCTGCTGTTTCCACCACCATGCAATCACAAGTTACTCCTGTTTGAATCTTCAAAGCACATTTTCATATACATATTAACTTTTTACTAATACAGGTCTTAGACTTTATTATGAAATATATTTAAATAATTAAATTTCTTTCCCACAAAGTATTAAATTTCACTCTTGGTAGATAGCAATTAAAAATCAGTGCACTCAACATTTTATTGTTTCCTCATTATTCACTTATCTCCCTTAAAAAAGCAGTAGCTCCCCTATACATATAATTTTAATTTCCTTGCTACCAGTTACTGAAAATGGAAAATTTCAGAAAGTTAAAAAAAATGTATGTTTTAAATTGTTTGTTGTTTTGAGTAGTATGATAAAATCTTACAATGTTTTATTCTGTCCTACCCAGATATAACTCACTGCATTGTCAATACGATATTTTAAGAAAAAGAATGCATTCACGTAACTGTCGTTAGAGTATATTATTATTGTAATTTTCCTCTTTTCAGTTGTTACTGTCTTATTGGGTCTAATTTATAACTGACCTTTATTGTAGATGCATGTGTAAAGGAGGAAAAGCATATGAAGAGTTGGGCACAATCTGTTGTTGCAGGCACCTAAATGAGTACTGGAATGTATTTCCCATGGATAAGGGGACAATTCCTGTATATATGAATGTTATTCACTAGCCAATTAAATTTCTCTTCTGCCATTGCTGTGGTCTTATCAACTCTACCCTTGTAATACTGTAGCGCTTTCCACTATTTCCTTGAATAAAAATGTTCAGTGTCTTTCTTTAATTTTTGATTCACCCACTGTAGGGCACTGTTTATTTTTGTTTACTTCTTTTCGCTTCTGGGAGAAGCACACACCATCCTCTTGGTAACGCTCTGTTCCTATCCCCCAGCCAAAGAGTTTACAGGACCCTATCCTCTTCTTACCTAACACTGACCTCCTGGCTCAGGAATGGGCAATAACCCAATTTGGTCAATTACAGCTCTTTCCTATAATTTCTCTAACTGTAACTGAATGGGAAGAGGATTCTTTGCTCTCTGATGAAGATAAAATCTTACTAGCTTAAGTAAATCCCACCACCACCAAAAGCTTTGTCTTATATACCAGCCTTTTTTTTTTTTTTCTGATAAACTTACGGTCTTTCTGGTCTTGAAACTTTTATTATCACTTTTTATATTTTTTAGTACTGAGAATCAAACCCATGAGGTATTTTATCACTGAGACACATTCCCAGTCCTTTTTTCATTTTATATTTTAAGACAGAGTCTCACTAAATTGCCAAGGCTGGCCTCAAATTCACTATCTTCTTGCCTCAGCCTCCCAAGTAGCTAGGATTAAGCCATGGGCCACTACACATGGCTATTACAGACATTTTAATTAGCAAATTTTTTAAATGCCATGATTTTTTTTCCTTTCTCTCTGGCTTACTGGCTCTCAGGGTCATCAGAGACAAGGACAGGAAGGCATTTGGAAACTATACCACTATGGAACATTACAGACAATTGATGTTCAACTGGGGGAGAAAACGGTCTAGATGTAAGCTATTTACCATTATTTGAAAAGCTATTATGTGGTGAAAGAAATAGAGTTGTTATTTGTCATCTTGCTAGGACATTAATTCCCATGGCTGGAATTTGTAGAGGTTGATTCCTGTTCTTTATTAAAATACTTTCTCATAACCAGGGTGTACCAACAACAAAACAGACTTCCACTCAACGAGCAAGATTTCAAGGGACTTAGAGGCTACCTTTCTAAGGGGCCCTAGGTGTGAGATATAATCATAAATGCTCTCTTAACCTTTCAGAGTCTATGGTATTAAAACTGAGATGAAGTGGGGATGCTGCTGGTGAAAGAGCTCAAGACATGAACCTCTGCCTTGGATTAGAATAGGCTCTATCTGAAGTAAAAACAGGTCCACATCCTGTGTCCTGCCATGCCAAGTGACTCACCGTCAACTTCAGTGATTTTATGCTTTTTCACTGCTGCCTGTAATAATGTTTATTTGATACAGTAGAAAGACAGAATATCTGCAAATACTTAAATCAGTGGTAGATGGAAGACATTGTCTTTCTGGACCTTGGTTTCCTTTTACATAAATGAGAAACTTGTACTGTATGCAGAATCTCCTACTAGGGAGCATAGTGAAAGAACAAAGAAAGAATACTAAAGATAGAGAGATGAGAAGCTGCAATCTCCAGTGTTTCAGACAAAATGTTTTATCTGTCTCTAGCTAGTGGAAATATCATAGGAAAGGTACAGAGAAGGAGGGAATGATGAAACCCAAGAGTATATATACAAGACTGATCACATAATTGTAAATCCCAGTGCAAAAGGAAAATACACCCTCCAAAAAGAAAATACATGACCTATGTTCAAAAACAGTAAGAATTTCAAGAGAGAAACAGTAGAGCATCGGACTGAGCACAAATTAAGTTTGGGGCCCTGGACAATTGCATGAGTCATACACTAATGAAACCAGCTTGGAATGTATGACAACACACTTTATAAATTGGGCTTGTTTGAAATAATAGCTATGGACTGGAGTCTAGCTTAGTGATAGACCATGTGCTTAAGATGCACAAGGCCCTAGATTCAATTCTTAGCACCAAAACCCAAAACAAAACAAGAAAAGAATCTGCAAATTTGAGGGGTGTTGTCTAGATGATTGTGAACTTCTCTGTTGGCTGTGATCAAAGATATGTCAATGGCCGAAGGCATATCTCAGTGGTAGAGCGCTTACCTACCATGCACAAGACCTTGTGTTCTATCCACAGTACTACAAAAACAAACAGATAAACAAGTTCAAAACTTCACTGAACATCTACACACTGAAAAATTTGTAATTCTATAAGTAAATAATAAAAGAAACCAAATAAATGCTCAATGATTACTACATTTCTCTGAGTCATCCAACATTACAGTTGTGGCTTTGGCTCATTATGATGATCTATGTCCAGTAAAGGAGATTTGCCTGTGCAGTTTTCTTTTTAATTTTTAAAGAAGATTTTATTTTATTTATTTATTTTCAAATGCATTTTATTCAAGAATAAAAAGAAAGAAAAAAAAGAAGAAAAAAAACTACAACAAAATTTCAAAACACATCAATCAGGGGGCAACAGTGGTACATTGTGCCTTTTCATCCCCAAATCATTCACCCAGAGCACAAGACATCGGCATTCAATTGTCCAAACAATACCAGTACAAATCTTTCTCTTCAGTGAACTCAAAGAAAGCAGTAATATAATTATCTTAACTATTTTTTATATACATATACATACTTATATACATGTTTTTTCTTTCAGTTTGTCACACTAATGAAACAGTATGATGTTTACACATGTGTGTCTTATTTATTTCACTAAGGAGTATGTTCTCAAGTTACATCCATTTACCTATAAAAGTGCCCAGTTTATCCTTCTTTATGGCTGAGTAATACTCCATTGTATAAAAATACCACTTTTTTTTTTATCCATTCCTGTCAATGGAGATTTAAGTTGTTTCCAAGACCTGGTTATTATAAACTGTGCTGCTGTTAACATGGGTGCACATATGTCACTGTGGTATGATGTTTTTAATTCTTTTGGGAAGATATCCAGAAGAGAAATAGCTGGGTTGAATGGGACCTCCAATCCGAGTTTTTTGAGTACTCTCCACATTGATTTCCACAGCAGTTACACCCAGTCAGCATTCCCACCAACAGTGGAGAAGTGTTCCTTTTTTCCCACAGCCCCTCCAACATTTGTTATTGCTTGATTTCTTGATAATAACCATTCTTTCCAGGGTGAGATTGAATCTCAGTGTTGTTTTAATTTGCATCTCTTGAATAACCAGTGATGTTGAACATTGTTTCATGTATTTATTTCCTGTTTGTATTTCTTCATCTGAGAAGTGTGTATTCATCTCAGATGCCCATTTTTGGATTGAGTCTTTAAACCTGGGAGGACTGATTTTTTTTTGAGTTCTTTGTATGTTCTCGATAGTAATCCTTTGTCTGAGGAACAGCTGGCAAACTTTTCCCCCCATGTTGCGGGTTGTCTCTTCACTCTGTTGGTGGTATCTCTTACTGTGCAAAAGTACCTGTACAGTTTAAACATGCGTCTTATCTTCAGTTGTCTTTATTTAGAATCAAATACATCCCTTTACCTTCTCCTCTGGGATTGGAACCACTTTTTCCCTCTTGTTCATTCAATATTTACTTCCTTTGTTAAACATGTCACACTGTGCTAAGTACTATAAGGTGCTGGGCACCAGGCCACAGTTGAGGGTAGTTACAGGGCAGGGTGAAGAACTGGCTAAAGGAAGGGAGTTGGTGAGTCAGTGGAGAAAAGTCAAATCTTAAACTAGAAAATGGCACAGAGTCCAGTGTGGCTAGAGTGTGGAGCGATGGGGAAAAAATGTCAGGGGTGAATATGGAAGGGAAAGTTGGAACTGATAGTTGAAGGTCTGTGAGTGCCAGTCAAGTTTGTGCTTGATCAAATGTATAAGAAGGCATTTTGAGCAAACAAGGGCTAAAATTAGAATTGCCCTGTTAGGAATTTCATTTGTCAGTCACCCTAAGCACTAATAAGTGATAGCTATTATTATTACCGTCATCAAATTATTGAGTAATAGTTTAAACATCATTTGTTTATTTAGATAAAAGAACTACAAATAATGTGAAACTATGCCCTTTCCTCATAGTGTCTACACTCTGGTGAATCATCAACTTTTATTGTATATTTCTCTATTTCTTTATGTCTTAATTTCTCAGTGTAGAGTACCTGCATGTCATTCATTAAATTCACCCCAAAGGATTTTTATTTACACCATTACAAAAGCACTTTAAAAATTATGCCAAATTGTTTATTGGTAATATATAGAAATAAAATTGATTTTTAAATGCCAACATTGTATCTTATGACCTTGCTAAATTCATTTATTTTCAGTAGGCTAAAGTTTTGGAGGTAGATTTTTATAAATTGTTTTCTATGTATACAATCATATTGTGTATGAATACAGTACTTTTATATCTACCTTTCAATCTCTAAGCCTTTCTTTTTCTTGGTTTATTTTCCTGGCTAGTACTAATAGAAGTATAGAGCAGACATCTTTTGCCTTGTTTCCAATCTCTGCTGAAAGCATTCAATCTTTTACTATCAAGTATGATGTTAACTATGGGCCTTGTAGATGCCCTTTATCAGACAGAAAAAGTTCTCTTCCTTTTCCAGTTTTCTGAATATTTTAAGAGGATTTTGTCAATTTTTCTGCATCTAGGAAGCTAATCTAATGATTTTCTACTTTATCCCATTAATGAGCTAAGCACATTGGTTGATTTTTTACACTTGATCTTAGTCAAAAGGCCAAGAAGCGATTTTTGATTCATTTTTATTATTGAACTAACTTTGCATTCCTATATGCGACCTACCTGATGATGATGCATTTTTCTAATGGACTATTTTTGGTTTTTTTGTTTGTTTGTTTTTTGGTTTTGTTTTTTTTTTTTTTGTACTGGTGATGAACTCACAACCTCGCGCCTGCCAGGCAAGCGCTTAGGCCACTGAGCTAAATCCCCGGTCCTATTTTTTTTGAGACAGGGTCTCACTATGCAGTTCAGGCTGGCCTTGAACTTACTTTGTAGCCCAGGCTGGTCTCAAACTCACAAGGATCCTCCTGCCTCAGGCTACTGAGTGCTGGGATTAAAGGCATCTGCCATCACGCCCGGCTTTTAGTGGGCTATTTTTGGACCTCTCTCCCTTTCCCCATGGCCGAGGATGCAAACATGGGTGTTGAGCATGCTGGGTAAGAGATGTACCACAAGCTACATGTATTGTTAGATTCAAAGTTATTTTGTTAAATAACAAATACTATTGTAAAAATTCTAATCATATGTGCACCCGAAAGCAAAGCCCTGAAGTACATGAAGCAAAACTGACAGAATTAGCATGAGAAACGGGCAATTCAATAATAATAGCTGGAGACTTTAGTACCTCACTTTCAAAAATTGATGAACAGATGATTAATAGGGAAATAGAAAACTGGAGCAATCTATCAACCAAACATCCTAACAAATATCTACAAAACACTCCACTCCACAAGAACAAAAGTACAATGCCTTTGCTACTAAATGCATTAACTGGTGAGAGAGAACAGATGATACTCATATGATTAGATCAGTTTTACATGTCTATATCTGTCAATCTGAGCAACCCCTTTGAAGGTAATGATATACAATGTTACAACCACTGTCAAATTCCAATCATCTCAGTTTGTAAAATTATAATGTTATAGTATCAGATTTGTTGTTGTTGTTTATTGGTCCCTTTAGCTTTTTGTTTCTCTTTTCTGTGACCATTGTTTTAACTTTTATTGGTTTTATTCTGAACTATTTTGTTTGATTATATTAGGCCTGATGATATGGGCAGTTATTTTAATGACAACAAGAGGTATTCTAAGGGGAAAGGAGGAAGGAAGGAAGGGAAAAGGAAAAAGACATAAATTTATAAATAGGTATACATAGGACAGTTAAAATGACTATATTACTAAATGCATTAGCTATTGAAAAAGAACAGTTAATACTCATATGATTAGATCAATTTTACATGTCTATATCTGTTAATCCGAACAATCCCTTTGAAGGTAACGATATGCATTATTACAACTGCTGTCAAATTCCAATCATCTCATTTTGTAAACCTATAATGTTATCGTATCCGATTTGTTGTTGTGTGTTCGCCTCTTTTGCTTTTTGTTTCTCTTTTCTGTGTCCATTTTCTCTTAAAAAAAAAAAAGAACAAAAGTACATGAAACATAATCCAGGGTAGTTCACATGTGAGGCCATAAGATAAACGTTCTAAAATTTTCAACACTTGAAATAATAATGTGAATGGTATCCTTTGACTACAATGAAATGAAGTTAGAAATCAATTTCAGGAAGAAATTTGGGAAACTCCTAAGTATGTAGAAATTAAACTATACACTCCAAATACCCATTGGGTCAAAGACAAAATTTCAAGAGACATTAGCAAATATTTTAAGATGAATGACAAAAATATAATATTACAAAACTTGGTTTGGGATCCAAGATTAGTATAAAATTTATTAATGTAATGTATCATATCAATAGAGTAAAGGAAAAGAAACCCGCACAATTATCTATGTGACACTAAAAAAGCCTTGAAATTATGCAATTGTTTACTTAATAAAAATAATCATTAAACTATGATAAAAGGGTACTTGCTCAGCCTGATAAAAGTTCAAATTTACATCATATATAATGATGAACAATGAAAAGATCAGCACCAAACCAAGCATGCATGCTTTTTCTACTTCTTTTCAACGTTCTACCAGAGTAACAAAGATCCAAATACATAGCTGAACTTGATGGAATTTTTATCCAGATAAGAATTTAATCAGACATAAAGTTTCTCTTACCTATTCCAAGGAGTCTAAGGCTGAGAAGGTGGGTAATTTGTGTCAGGAATTCAAACTTCTTGCATGTTATTGCTCTGTATTTTTGAGGTTCAATCACATGGCCAAAGAAGATTCATCATGACTGTACCCCAGGCTGGAAAAAGAGGAGAGACAGAGGAAGAAGGTTGCTGTTTTCCTTTCAAAGGCGTGAGCAAGAGGCAGCACCCTTCATTTCTGTACGTATCCAATAGGTCTGAACCTAATTCCATAGCCATAGCCATAGCAATGAAGAATAGAAAAAAACGTCATTGTTAGTTGGACAGCCAGAGATCCAGCTTACATTCCTATTGCCAAAAAGTAGCAGAAGAGTGGGTGCTGCAGGGACAAGAGCAGTGACTCCCACCATTGCTGTGGATCCAGCTGTTGGAAGGTCTGTGTTCGCTGAACTGAGTCTGCCTCCCTGACACTCACCCAGAGCCAGGCAGCATAAGCCTCTTTTCTTACATGACAGCCCTGCAAGTATTTGAAGACAGTTGCAACTTCCCCCAAGAATTTTTCAGGTTAAACATCTTAATTTCTTTTCTCATACGATATGTTTCTCAGACTTTTATGATTCTGGCTAGTACATTCTTTATACCCTTTAGTATGCTTTACCCTACTTAAAATGTGGAATCAGAATGGGGTGCATTGGGCAACATGAATAGGATTTGTCTTCCCTGCTCTGGAGTGTATGGTTCAATTAGTATATGTCACACTCTCAGGAATGTACGTGGATGCCTTGTTTACACTACTGACCCACTGGAGTTTGAGAACAGCTCTTTTCCTCAATTCTAGGTCAACTTAGGTCTCTACCTGGTGTTTTTGCAGTTCATCTCATCAGATTAAATACAACACATGTACATTTATATTTACTACTTTCCATCTTGTTACCCTTAACCCAAAATTCTAGGATATCATTGGGATCTAATCTATTACCTATAACTTACAGTATAGATTAAAAGTAATGAGTGAATTGAAACCAAAATAATAACCAACTCTAAGAAAGACAAAATGTTGTACAGCAAAGGAAACAATGATAGTATGCTACTGTTCTTAATTCATTTAAGAGTATATACTACTTAATACTATTACTTCTAATTATAGTATATATCTATTTTTTTATTTTTAAAATTTTATTTATTTATTTATTTTTACCAGGAATTGGACCCACGACCTCACGCTTGCCAGTCAGATGCTTATACCACTGAGCTAAATCCCTGGCCAAGTATAGAATTTCATTTTTTTTTTGGTCAGTACTGGGGCGGGGTTGGGGGGGTATCAAACTCGTAGCCTTGCGCCTGCCAAGCAGGTGCTTAAGCCATGGAGCCAAACTCCCAGCCCTAGTTTTTTTGAGGCAGGGTCACACTATGTAGTTCAGGCTGGCCTTGCTCATGCTGTAGCCCAAGCCGGCCACAACTCACAATGCTCCTCCTACCTCAGCCTCCTGAGCACTGGGATTAAAGGCGTGCGCCACCACCCCCGGAGCTTATTTAATATTATTTAATTAAGAGTATACGCTTTTGTTTTTTTCTATTTTTTTTTTCTTATTGTGGTTTTTTGAAACAGTATCTCTCTATGTAGTTCAGGTTGGTCTTGAACTCACTATGTAGCTCAGGCTGGCCTGGCGTTCACAGTGATCCTCCAGCCTCAGCTTCCCAAGTGCTGGACTATAGGAATGTGCACCATGCACAACAAGAGAACACTTTTCTTAGTTCACTAATAGCATATAGTGAACAGTAAGAAATATTATTTATACAGCTATAATAACATACTGATAAAAATTAACAAAATTGTGATGATTAATAACAAAATAGAAAGATGAGTAGGTTTTTAAAATGGACAAACAGTGTATTTATAAGTAACGAGAATAAAAACCAATTTAAAACTAAAAGTAAATGTGTCTGGGGAGTGGAATTAGGAACAGGAGGTGAACAGGGAAGGGACAGAAGCTTTTTCATCTGTCCTCTTACTACCATTTGACTTTTGTAAAAATAAACATTAACTTTTTAAAAACCTCTGTTAATTTAAACTGCTCAATAAGCCCCAGTTTAAGACTATTAATTACTCCTTATGTGTCATTACCTAACATTTTAAAGCAGGAAGGGGAGGGTGCCATTTTCTGCACAATATAATGCTGCATTTGGTGTAGTTATCACTTGTGTCAGGAAGATAAATTTAATCACCACTTTGGTGTTCCATTGTTATGAAGTGACAAAGCTAATGCAATTTACTCAGTGCTCTTGTTCCATTATTAATGTGTCACTCAGAATAAGGGTCTAATTTTACGAAATGACTTAATTTTGTTCTCGCTTTTAAAAGTATCATTTCTGCCACTTTATTTTTTTTTTAAAAAAATCAGGAATTTGGATGATAAATTCAGATCTAATTCTGTAAACTGGTAATGGGGGAAGGATTTCTCAATGAGAAATTATACTGTCATTTGTTTCATCTACAAATAAATTAACTTAGATGTTAGAAGTCATAGTGGTCAACTCACTGAAACTTTCTTCTAGGCACTTAGGCAAACTGAAGTAAGGAGAAAAATTAGAATTGCTTCAACATTGCAATGATGCTGTGGCTAAAGTAACCATTTCTCTTGATGACCTTATCCCATTTTGGTGCATTGGATTTTGACACAGTTTGCAAGAAAGCCTAGACTTACTCTTTGGCTTGTTCCACATGTTATCGGTGACTTTTAATAGTCATTTATTCAGCAAATATTTATTTGGCTTCTTTAGTGTGCGCAAGACTGTGAGTTGAATATTAGCCCAACTCTCCATTTTGAGAAAGATTTTTGGGGGTTTGTATAAGACCTGGAACTCCTTTACTCCTTTGCTGCCCTAGGCAGGGTGTACAGATACTCTTATGTGCCAAGCAAAAGACTGAGGTGTTTACAGCACTCCATACCTATCCTCCATTTCCTGACAAGAAAGACAACAGTTTAGAAGAATTGAGAAATTATCTGTCAGAGGAACTTCCCTTTGATCAAACCAAAGTTACTAGAGTTCGTGGGGTGTAGGGGTACAGAAAGTCCCAGACACAAGAGGCAAACAGGCACCCCTGGGCTCTTTGTAGCTCTTTCTGTGTGCTGTAACAGGCCAAAGCAGGCCAAGAGTCTGACTTAAAACCTCTTCTAGCTATCACCATATGAAGTGGTGAAAGGAGTTAAAATGACTATATGGACAATAACACATTGGATAACGTGGGAAATTTTGACTACTGTTTTTCAGATCTCTTCTTTTTTGCCCTTACTACCATGAAACTCAGGAAAGAACACATGTTTGGGAACCAGGCAAAACTGGGTGGAAGTCTCAGCTTCCTGCCTTAACACAAATGACACTGCTCACATCAACTCTCGAGGGCTGAGCTGCAGTTTCCCTTTCCATGAAACAGATATTGCCCACCTACCATGTTGGAAGGGAAACTCCAGAGACACAGCAAGCGTGCACTCTATGGGAGCCTGAAGTTGTGCTCATGGAACACCAGCAGAATTCAGTATAAACTGTGGAAACAGAAAAATGTCAAGATCACTGGAAATTCATTTTCATGAAGAAATGATCCTTTTTCCCAATTCTTTTCGGTGCCCTTGAGCTCCTGAGCAACTTGTAGACATAGCCCAGGTTTTTAGCAGGGGTCTCAGAGCAGTCATTGCTAATCAGAATTCATGTTTCATTTTGTCCTTAGGGTTCCATCACCTGCACAAGTGAAAACCTCCATGAGCTGGAAGCCAAGGGGTTGACAATTTTTCTACCTGTAAAGGACTTTTTGATCATCTTTAATTGGATTTATCCTAAACCAAATTGGTGTACAGATTAGAACCTGTCTTTCAAACAGACCTCAGCTCCCCAATTCTCAGGACTTAAGGCCTCCTCTCCCTATTTCCTCCTCACTTTCCTACCCATGCCCTTTAGTGATCTCATTCTCAAAACTCTTAGTATTCAAACTGGTATTCTTTTTGTGCTTTGTTTTTGTTTTGTTTTGTTTTGTTTGTTTGTTTGTTTGTTTGTTTTTTTAACCATAAAAGGTCTTTTTGGTTCTTCCAAGAGTTTGGTAGTCAATGATGTCTTGGGAAGTTTGTGCAATCCTTAACAACACCCCCAACTTGTTTGAGGGTGAGAAGAACATAATTCCCAGAAATACAAAAAACAATGTTTCCAGCCTTGTCTGATGAGTTGTTGCACTCAAAGGGTAGTGTTACAGTTTAGACCTGAAGTGTCTCCCAAAAGTCCATGGAGTTGTTTCCCAGAGTGGTACTATTTGGAGGTGGTGGAGCTGTTAGGAGGTGAGGCCAACTGGGAGATTTTTAGATCACTGAGGGGTGTGCTCTTGATGAGAGCTGTGGGACTCTAGTTTCTTCCTTCCCTCCTTCCTTTCTTTCTTCCTTCCTTCATTTCTTCCTTCCTTCTTTCCTTTCTCCCTTCTCCTTCTTCCTGTCTTCTCCCTCTCCTCTTCCTTCTTCTCTTTCTCCTCCTTTTTTTGTTTTTGCTTCATGGCCATGTTGTAAATGGTTTTGCTTCCCCATGCGTTTCCACTTAACATGAGGTGCTGCCCTAAGGTTGACCCAAAGCAATGAGACTGATATAGACTGTTGACTGAAACCTCTAAATTTGCGAGCCAAAATAAATATTTTTTCTTTATAAATTGATTATATAAGGTATTTGTTATAATAATGGAAAGCTGACTAATGTAAATTGGAAAAATAATTTTTATAGGACAAAAGACAAAGAAAATAAGAAAACCTCCAAAAATGCATTCTTTTTGTTTAGCCTGCTTTTAATTTTTTTAGACAGTCTCACCATTTAGTCCAGTTTTGGCTCAAATTCACGATCCTTCTGCATCAGCCTTCCAAGTGACAGGATTACAGGCATGCACCATCACACCCACCTGTCTCAGAAATAGGTTTTTAATGGGCCACTCTGTAAACTAAGTATCACCTTGTTTATAGTGATGAATAATCTTGATTGTCAACCTGATTGATTTGAGAGATGCCTAGGAGATTATTGAAGTATACTTCTGGTTGTGTCTGGGTCAGTCAAGGGGGTAAGACCTTGGGGATTATGTCTTGTCCCTGGTCCATTCCTCTTGGGCTCTTCCCTTTCTTTCTGCTTCCTAGCCACCATGAAATTAGCAGCTTTTTTGCCATGCCTTCCAACATGATGTTTTTGCCTTGGAGTCAGCTAACCATGGACTGAAACCTCTGAAACCATGAGCCCCAGTAAACTCTTCTTTAGGTTAACTTTCTCAGGCATTTGGCCACAGCAATGAAATCTGACTAATGCATACATGTTTACATAATTTTATATAATTTATATTTATATAAATGTCTTCTTTCTCTTAGCCACACAAGGACATAGAAAAGAATCCTCATATTTTCTACCCCACATAACTTAGCACTATGCTTTATACCTGATAAATACTCCATGAATATCTGAAGGTCCCTGTTGCATCATCACTGGTGCTTCTTTAACATTCCACAGGTGACGTGGTTTCAAGTTTCTACTGTTTCACTGCTGCCCCGACATCCTTTCCCATGTCTATAACCCTCTTCAAGTGAAATCAATGGAAGAAAATTAAACATTTCAGCTGTAAATTGTTTGTATGGTGGCTTTGATCCACATTGTTAAACAATGCCCAGGTACTGGCCTCCTCTGCCAGGTCCTCAAAGGTTCACTGGTTCACTTTTCAGCAAATAACATGCAATTTCTTTTAAGGGCATAGCAGAAAGAGAACATTTCACTTTGCTTTATCAATATAGATAACAGAAAGAGATTCCCCAAAGATGAATATGTTATTTTGGGATCTGAATTGCAGTGGGAATATACTTGCCTTAGTAAACTCTGTGTATACTCAAGAAGGTTGAGGCAAGAAAAAGTTTTTAAAGGCAAAATGAGGAAGATTATATAATATATTTTGCAACAATGATCCTTGGTTACAAGGATCAATAATAAGGGAGGGGTCTGTCCAAAATTAAATAGACAGTTGTTGGGCAGATGTCCTTGTAGAATACATTTTTGTGTGGTTCTGGAAGAGACTTCTGTGATTATTTCTTGTTATCAGACATATTTGCACAAAAATCCATAACTCTCAGTTTTATTTATCTATCTAGGGCTTCACATGAGTCCATTTAGATTCTAACAACTTTCACAGCTCATATACATTGCCAGAATTTGGTCACATGTTCTAAAGCAGGTGCAAGTGAATCTAAGAAGCTTCCTGTCTCTTTCTTTCTTTCTTTCTTTCTTTCTTTCTTTCTTTCTTTCTTTCTTTCTTTCTCTTTCCTTCCTTCCTTCTTTCTTTCTTTGTCTCTCCCCCTTTCTTTTTCCTCCCCTCCCTCCTTCTCTCCTTCTCTCCTTTGTTTCCTTCTATCCTTCTTTCTTTTTTTCTTCAGTACTAAAGATTAAACCCAGGGCCTTCATGCCAAGCTACACCCCCAGACCATTTTTGTATTTTTCATTTTGAGACAGGATCTAGCTGAGTTGCCTAGGTTGGGTTCAAATGTGTGCTCCTCCTGCCTCAGTCTCCCAGTGTTGAGATTACAGGCATGTACCAACACACCCAGCTAAGAAATTTAGCTTCTATTTTGGTTAATGAAAGTAGACTGAGTCAGGGCTCCCAAAAGTGTCCCAAACCCTGAAGTCCACCAATTCATTATGTTAAATGGCAAAAAGACTTTGCAGATATGGTTAAATTAAGGAATTTGAGAGAAGGAGCTTATCCTAGTGCATCTAGAAGGGCCCAATGCAATAAAAAGGGTCTATCTTGAAGGAATGTAGCAGAGTTGCAGTGGGTAAAAGCAGAGAATGAAAGCAAATGGGACACAGAGAGTGAGCTGATTGCTATTTGCTGCTTTTGAAAGTGAAAGAAGGGTCCATAAATCAGAGCTCGTATGGTCTTTGAAAGTCTCAAAATGCAAGAACAGATTGTCCTTCTCTAGTCTTCAGAAGAAGTGTAGCCCCACAGATCCATTTTAGACTTCTGGCATCCAGAACTATAAAATAATAAATCTGTGTTGATTTAAGCAGCAATAAGAAACTAATATAATGTTCACTAGCTCCACTAAAATTTTTTGCCACTGGAAAAATAAAAAACAGACACCAGGTAGTAATCCACAGTCTCTATCATGTCTTTTTTTATAATGATCTTCTACCTCTTCCTAAAGATCACCTTTCTCTTCAAGTTACCCACAAAATTTCTTTTAGAAATTCTATGGTTTATCTTGCTTGCATTCATCACAAAACTCAATGACTGTAGTTTTGAGAGTCTCATCAATTTCCCCCCTATAATCTCTATCTTCTAATACTTCTCTGATTGTCCTTGATGCACCAAAGACAACTATCTGGCTTCAACATTTTGAGTTGCATATCCTCTTGGTATTGGGAGGTATATATGGCATGGACCCAAAATGTGAAGTCATTAAAACATTAGGGCATTCTCACCCTTCTTTTATCCATCTTACAGCAACTATCACCACCTGTGAATAATCGGTCACCTGGTTCAAAAGGAAGATCATTCTCCTGTGCCAGTATTTGGAAACAGCATAGATGCTGAGGTGTTCTGATTTCTTTATGTCGCCCATCAGCAGTAATTCATCAACTTTCAGCAACAGATTCTGAAATTCCTCTTTAATAACCTTCACTGTCAGATCACTTCCACAGGATTCATGGAGGCAGGAGGCATAGCTATTCCTTCTTGTTCCTTCAGAAAAATGCAGAGCATTCTGTTTCTTCTTAGGTCTCAGCAATGATTTAATTGCCTTTCAAATGGAACCAAAAGTCCACATTTCTGAACCTCTATCCTTCCTTAGTCCTCTGCTCCTCCTAGCACCAGTAGTTTCAGAGTTGCTAGTGTACTCAAGATCCACTGCTTCTTCAAAGCACCTTTTGCTCCTAGAGAAGCAGCCTATGTAAAGACAGCCAGGATAATGAGAAAATGAGATAATTCTAAGGTGTAAAGTTTCCAAGAGATGAATGCATTTTCCCTGTTTTGTTCTCCTCACCTGCTTGGCATTCTCTCTGCCAACACTCTCTCTGCCCCAGATTCGTTGGCAGTCAAGGCAGGAGCCAACTGTCTACTAAGGCGTCCTCATTAAAATGCACTGCTCTAGCTAATTAGGAGGCAAGGTTCTCCCACGGTGGGTTTGGCCTGGGTATTGTCATTATCTTCATAAAGAGACTCTTTACTTTGCAAATGGTGCTGTCATGGCCAGGCATTCCTGACCTGGCAAATGCTTTGTGCATTCTTGAGTGGTGGAGGCAATGTGTTAGCCAGAGAAGGCAGAAGCATTCATGCTGAAGCAGGGCTCTGTCCTGAGCTCACCCTGCTCAGTCTGGGCAGCAGGCCGCCAACGGCTGAATCTGCATGTACAACCACAATGTGAAGTAACATATGGCCCAGATTTTCTGGGAGATCTTATTTCCCGTCATCTTAATCTTTGCAGTAAAGGCAACTTGCAAATTGTATAAAACAGGTAAATATTTTTTTTAAAGTGATCTAATTGCTTTCCTTTTAAAAGAGTGTTCCTAGCTATAAATTCACAAAACAGGGAGAAAAAAAATCAGATGATTTCTTGCCTTATACAATCTCTTCTCAGGAAATGTTTTTACTTATTTAATTTCCATCACCTACAACACTCTTGCTCTGAAATTTCTGCCTGTTTATGGCTCAGTTGCCATTTCCAGTGCCAGTTCTTCTACAAGGCGCTTCTAATTTCCCAATTAAATGTATCCACTCCAGTTTTGGCAATATCAGAGTAAGTTTAACCCTCTCTTATGCCACTTTCTACTACTGTTATTATTGTTATCATTATTATTATTATTTACCATGACAGCTACCACTGCAGCAGAGCAGGTTTGACTCTGTACCTTGCTCAGCACTTTATACTCATCATCTGTCTCTTTTTTTTTTTTTTTTTTTGGTGGTACCAGGGATTGCGACCTTGTGTTTGCCAGGCAGGCACTTATACCACTGAGCTAAATCCCTGGCCCTGTACTCATCATCTCTAATCCTTATGCTGAACTTGCAATTTAGGTGTTCTCATCATTCTACAGATGAAAAAACTAAGGCTCAGGAGCATCAAGAAACTTGTTCAAGAAAAAACTCCTTGGCAAGAAGTTGAGCAAGGCTTGAAATTCTGAGTCATAGTTCGTAATGGCTATCTCTTACTAGATAGCCACCTACTAAAGGAAAGTCTGTCTCTATCTATCTTTTTGCCCATAGGTGCTCAAGAGGAATGAATCAAAGAAACATAGCTGTTGACCAAAACCTAATTAGGTAGATAAGCATTGTGGTCAAGAAAAACAGCTACACTAAAAGGCAATTTAAAAGTGTAGTTGGCACAAAGAATATACCTTTTGGCAAACTCTCACATTCTGCAAAAGTTACTATAAAATGTTCATATAACATAATTATGTTATAGGGCAAGTTGCCAGTCCTCCCATCAATACCAGGACTGTAATGAAGCACTTCTTAAACTCTAATGTGTTTATGAAGCACCTTGGATCTGGTTAGAATGCAAGTTCCTAGGTAAGTCTAGGTTGGGGCTTTGAGGGTCTGTGTTAATGACCTGACACATGATGAATTCTTTAATAAGCTGAGCTTCTAGTTGTCATTAATGGGTCATGTATGAAGGCCAAACTTTACCTTTTTCCTCTCACGGAGTTTTGGCTGGGTCTGAGAATTAAACTGGCATAAGACAGATCCATAAGAAAAAAACACACATTTATTTAATACAAGTTGTACATGGTGTAAAGAAGTGAAAACCAAAAGACTTACTGAATTGGACAAACAGGAGTAAATCGTCAAAACATGACAAGACACTGGGGCTTGGGCTGGGTTAGCTAACTGGGTGAAAAAGTTTCGTCTAACAAGGTTTGCTTATGCAGATTTTCCTCCACCCCAGCCTTTCATTCTTGATCAGATACTTTCTGTCAGGTATAGGGAAAGCATCCTTCACTTAAAAATTTTGTCTCTTGCTTTTAAGGAGATAAAATTTTTTCATATCTGTTGCTTTGTTAAGTCTCTTCCACTCAAAATAGTCAGTATGCCAGAGAAGCATATTTTGGGTAGCATGTCTGAA
Source organism: Dasyprocta punctata (assembly GCA_004363535.1). NCBI lineage: Eukaryota > Metazoa > Chordata > Mammalia > Rodentia > Dasyproctidae > Dasyprocta > Dasyprocta punctata. The sequence continues at coordinate 16,129 of RJWM01017786.1, read as the reverse complement.
ATCCCCATAAGTTGTAAGGAGGTAGTAGTATAGTATAAAGATGGGAAAGAAATAAAGGATGGTGAAGGGGTTCTATACTAGTTACCTGCTGTCCTAACATTGTCACTTGAGACAGTATCATCAAACATCACAGTTTTTTTTTTTTTTTTTTTTTGTTGCACTGGGGATTGAACTCACAACCTCGCGCCTGCCTGACAGGCACATAAGCTGCTGAGTCAAACTCCCGGCCCTGGTTTTTTGAAGCAGGGTCACACTGTGTAGCTCAGGCCAGCCTTGCGTTTGCATTGTAGCCCAAGCCGGCCTCGAACTCACTATGCTCCTCCTACCTCACCCTCCCGAGTGCTGGGATTAAAGGCATGTGCCACTACGCCCAGCTAAACATCACAGTTTAAAACAGGCTGCACAACCACGTGACCCAGGAAAAGAACCAAGAAGCTAACTCCTTCCTGTGAGCCAGCAGCAGCTGTGGGCCAAGTCAATCCTTTACTGAGCCAGCCAATGTGTGGGCTGGGAGATAAGAAGTGCCAAGCCACCCACCCTCACCCCATAAGCAACTGGCTGATTCTGAGAAATCCAGGCTGAGATGATAGCTACTGAAGTAAAAAAACCAAAAAAACAAAAAAACTTAATGCCTGTATTGTTTCGCTGACTTTCCAAGCTTAAAGCCAGTAGTTTGAGCTTCTATTTAGAGGATAATATTATGCAATATAGCAACTATGGGGGATTTTCTTCTGAAGGTGGTAGTCATTGTTAATTCCCTATTATGTTGTTTGAAAATCCTGTATCATTTTCATTGTTTTGTTTGGCTTGGTTTCATTCTGTTTTGTTTTGTTTGATTTTATTATATCTGATGGCATGGGCAGCTATTTTGAAGATAGCAAAATATATTATGGTAGCCATTGTTGATTTCCTATTATCTTACTTTGAAGTTCTGTATTGCTTTCATTGTATTGTTTTGATTGGTTTTATTCTGTTCTGTTTTGTTTGATTTTATTATGTCTGATGGTATGGGCAGCTATTTTGAAGATAACAGGAGGCATTATGAAAACCATTGTTGATTTTCTATCACCTTGTTTTGAAGTCATGTATCACTTTCACTGTTTTGTTTTGACTTCATTCTGTTTTATTTTGTTTGAGTTTATTCTTTTTAAAATAAAATGAAAAAGCAAAAACTGTACACAATGAAGTATGGGTCAGCTAGGCAGCTTTGACCTCAGTAGGTTCTCTCATGTGTCTGTACTTGTTAGCAGGTCACTTGCAGCCTATCTTTGTTTTTTGTTTTTTGGGTTTTTTTTGTGGCACTGGGGATCGAACTCACAGCCTCACACCTGCCAGACAGGCGCTTAAGCCGCTGAGCCAAACACCCAGCCCTAGTTTTTGAGGCAAGGTCGCACTATGTAGTTCAGGCCAGCCTTGTGCTCACGCTGTAACCCAAGCTGGCCTCGAACTCACAATGCTCCTCCTACCTCAGCCTCCCCAGTGCTGGGATTAAAGGTGTGCGCCACCACACCCAGCTGCAACCTATCTTTGTATGTGAGGGCTCTCTCACATGCCTAGGGCTCTTATCCATGTAGTCTCCATTCTAGCAGGTGAGCCCAAATTTGGACTCATATCCAAGGCAGTGTTCCAAGAGAGGGACCAAATTGTGAGAGGTCTTCTGACCCCCAGGTTTGGATGTGGCACACCATTCCTTTGCTTCATTTTATTGGCCAAAGAAAGTTGAAAGGCCTGCCTAGAGTTAATAGAAATAGACATTAACCTTAGTAAGAAGAGGTGCAACTCTAATTGTAACGAGGAGACTATAAAGTATGACCACGGAGAGGTGAACTATCTGGGGCATTTCGATAATCAGTTCCCATAGTTTCACATTGCATCATATTCTTTGACCATTAATGAGAGAGACTGTGAATAATAGGGTGCCCTTGTAATGTGTCTGAACTTTAATACTGTCACCTATGGGAGACACTTGGACTATGCATCAGGGCCATGCTTCATTGTTTGCATACCAGTCACCCCAAGCAAATGTTCTTCCCCTACTGGCCTCTTAGCTGCTTCCTTCTTCTGTCCACCTGGCATGTGTTCGTGTAATTCACAGGCAATCTAAAGTTAGAGTGGACAAAACATAATCAGAGAGGCAAATCTATTGTTAAAAAAGTAAAACCAACCAAACTAAATATAAATACTCTTAAGTTTATTTCCATTTGGATTACCTGTGTTCCTCTAATTAGTGTAGATACTTGAGTAGATCATATGTACACATATTTTTAATTTAATGTTTCAAATGAGTAATATACTAGCTAAAGTTTAAAATGTCATATGGAAATCTTCACATATACTTCTTCCCCCAGCCATGTAGTCCTCTCAGAGGCAAAAAGGAGAAAGTTATTTTAAAGTATATCCTTCCAGAAATGAACATATAATTTGATAAAAACAAACAGATATGTTCTGTCTTTTTTTTTTTTTTTTTTTTTGCGGCACCGGGGATTGAACTCACAACCTCGCGCCTGCCAGGGCAGGCGCTTAAGGCACTGAGCCAAACTCCCAGCCCTGGTTTTTTGAGGCAGGGTCGCACTGTGTAGCTCAGGCCGGCCTTGTGCTCGCGTTGTAGCCCAAGCCGGCCTCGAACTCACAACGCTCCGCCTACCTCAGCCTCCCGAGTGCTGGGATTAAAGGCGTGCGCCACCACGCCCAGCGATATGTTCTGTCTTTGACTGTGCATTTTGCTTTTGTTTTCTTAATTACCATTATATCCATGAAGATATTTTCAAAACAGGGCATAAAACTTTCTCATTATTTTTTAGGGCTGCATTATTTTCCATTGTGTAGATGTATTATAACTGATTTAACCAGGCCCTAATTACAGCCATTTGATTTGTTTCCATTTTATTGCTATTGCATAATTAAATCTAGAGGTGACTTCGGGAAACAGTGATGAATTTCAAAATTTGGTCTTATAAGTGGATTGGTGATCATGACTGCTCTGTTTTCTTCTGATTGGGTCCTTTGTCCCAGTCTGTAACCTTGAAACATTACAAACAGAAAATTTCATGAAGACACTGGTTTTGGCATGTGTCCAGCAGTTTTGAAACTTTATGTTCTAGGTGTCCTCTGGAAGAAGCCTATGGGAAGGCAAGATGATGGGGAGGGAATGAGGTGAAGTGATTAAAAACACAATCAGGGATGGAATATTGCTCAGTGCTAGAGTACATGCTTAACATGTGTAAATGGCTGAGTTTAAGCCCCAACACTGAAAAAAAAATTTTTTTAACACAGTCAACCATGCTGAATTTTTAAAAGGTTATTGAGCATTGTTCAGGAGAAATTCCAGTTCATTGAAGCATCTCTTCATGCATAAAAGCTTTTCCATATTAATTACCTCTTTTGGTTCTGGAGTGTGGATTGGAGAGATGCGGAACTAGTATCTTGGAAAAACTATGATATGGATATGATAACTGAATTCAGAATAGTCTAAAGGACAGTTGCTATCTAAGATTCAGAGATGTTAAATCAACTAGGCTTTTAATTTATCCAGAGCCATGATGTGCTCCATTTGTGTCTGAATGCTAGCTCATGCACCTGCTGCTTTGTAATCACCCTAGACACATTGTTAAGAAACAGATTCCTGGGGCCCATAGCTTCAGACCTACAGAGTCGGCCTCTCTGGGATCTATAATCAGGTCCCTAGGTAACTAGGAAGCATCATCAGGTCTGGGAACTCTACCAAGGCAACAGTGCAGATAAACATGACTACATTTAGAAATCAGGAAGCTCAGACTGTACAGACTCTATATATGGGACACACCAAATGTTCTGAGCTCTACCAGCCTGATGCTAATACACGGGAAGACTTAGCATCCTTTCTGACTTCAAAAGTTTCAAATATGAAGTTCTTTCTCTTCTCAGCTTTTTGTCACTATTGACCACATCCCTGTATGGGACTGAAATAGTAACATACTGAGAAATATGTGTTAGGGTAATGTTGACTGGAGAATCAGCCTAAATCTTCCCCTCTGCCTCATAGTAATATGCACAATTCTTAAGAGTGAATTAATGGTAGGTATGATGATATTAGACTTTGGAATTGGTCCTTTTGGAAGATAAGCTGCCCTGAGAGAGATCCTAGGTCTAAATTTGGGCCACAGGCACCCAGATGGGCATGGATGACTCCTAGGATGTGGCCATGCCCAGGAAAGAGTATCTGCTTACTCAAGGAGGTTGCACAGATTTAGACTACTGGGTAGTGGGAGAGGGAAGGCAGACAGGGAGACTCAGAGAGAACTGTCTGGCCTTAAACCCAGGATCAACTTTGGGAGTGTTGTGTTTGGGGAACTAGATCTCCTCACCCAATTGAAATTCTGGGATCCCAGGAGAGCCTAGGTCCTGACTGTAAATGGGGATGCTGCCCAGGAGGTGGGCCATTCCTGGGGGCAGCCACGCTCTCTCTCAGAGTGAACTTATCTTTTCATATACCATAGATATATATTCTTATTTCTATATAAATGCAGTAAAGAATTAATTTGCAAAGTCCAACCAGGATTCTCCAAAAGTAGGCAGTAATACTTTGCTATTTCAAGATGGAGCTCTGCAAATAAATCCTCTTTTAAAGCTAAGAGAAATTTCTCAAAGTTCTCACAGTGCGTTGCATGGGGTGGGTCTTTCATAAATGGGTGGTAAATCAATGACAATTACTGCAATCCAAATATCATAATCCCTTTTTCATCTTCCTTGTGGGCTGGGAAATTCATATTTGTAATCCCACTGAAACTTTATTTGAAGCCCAACAAGTTAATTCCAATCTATCACCTCTAGTACAACCCACAGTGAGAATAAAGACACTAAGACATATTTATAGTTACGGGATGCCAAGGAGGCCTGAGTCTGATCCAGGTGAAGATTTGTGGAACAAAGGCCTCACCCCAGCACCTCACCCAGAATTTATTAACTTGCAACGAAGGGAGTGGCTCAAATGAGTGACAGTGAGAATGGCAGGAATTATGTGAGACTGTGAGCTAGGCTTAGCTAGGAGACTAGAAAACACCTCTGCAATATTCAGAGAGAAGTGTATGCTAAAAGACCAATCTGTATCACTCAGTTGGGGTAGCATCTAAATGTTTAGAAAGTTGTTGCTTCAGTTTCTGATATGTAAACTTTTGTGCCCTGGAAAGTCATAGCCGTTCATTTTGAGGCTCAAACCCAGGTGACATTCCCTGAGCTATGTGGTTCTGCCATTCCACTGCGCCCAACTATTTATAGGGAGACGTGAAGCAAGGAAACAGAAGACTGTCAGCTAGCTTCGAAGATTATACATCAGTACCTCAGATAGCCCTGTTTACATTGCTTACAGCCAATTAAAGAGAAAAGAAAATAGCTTAGCCAGTTATATACATATCAGTACATGGAGATAGGGCTCAGCTTAACTAATGTGGAGGTGGTTGTTCTGCATTCAAGGAGAGCCTCCCAAATGGTCTTCTACAGACAATAGATCTGTTATCACTCTGAAAGTGACACTCGAATATAAAAGAATAGCCTCTCCTGTGATGTGGGGAACACAGATATGCTTTTGTATTTCCCAGTGTTTTGAATCTACACAAGGATATTGGCCCTCAATGACTGGCAAGAATCCTTTGTGCTTAGAAAATATTTCACCTCTGTGAAGGAATAAATGGATAAAAATTCACATGTGTAGGGCCTGAAAGGTGTGATACCTTCCCTTACTTATCATAAGAGTCATGGTAAACAACCCTATAACAAAAGACAGGATAATGAAAGAAGTGTGTAACTGATTCTCATTCTCTGTCTCCCTCTGTCTGTCTCTCTGTCTCTCTCTGTTTCTGTCTCTGTCTCTCTCTGTCTCTCTCACTCTCTCTATCTCTCTCTCTTCCCACCCCCTCTCTCAGCACTGAAGGTTGAACCCAGGGGCACTTACACACTAGGCAAGTGCTCAACGACTGAGCCATTTCTCCACCCCTTTTATTTTTTTTTTTAATACAGGATCTTGCTAAGTTGCCCAGCCTGGTGTCAATCTCGCCTCCTACCTCTGGAGTAACTGGGGTTACAGGTGTGCTCTACCACACCCAGCAACAGATTTTTAAAATAAAAGTTTCATGTGATGTGGGAGATTTCAGAAGTAAAGACCCAAAGACCCAGGGAAAACTGTCCATTTTTATGATTTGATTTAAAGAAGAAACATTAACCACGTAGAAATGTGATTAGTCTGGTTTAATGGTAATAGACTGAAGGAGGAGCAGCAAGGCCCAGCTGTTTAGCTTCTTGTTTCTCTGTGTGACAACATCCTTCCTCCTGGGTCTGGGGCAGGGGTTCTTCTAGAATGAGGGTCATATGATCAGGAAAAGTAGGTCAAAGAATTTCTTTATAACCAAATCCTACACTGAAAGGCAAAGGGGAGGTTAGGGTAACATTTCTAGGTTTTGTGGCTGGCTTTGGGCCATGAGACTCTGGATTTTCATGAACTGCCTTGACAGAGAAAGAGGACCAGGAGAAAGAAGGGCAGAGAAAATCAGAAAGAGACTGCTCTGAGTATCTTTCAACCCAAAGTACTCAGCACTCCAAGGTGCTGTGCTTTGCCGTAGTGTTTTCCAAGTCCCAACACAAGAGAATGCCTTCATAGGTTAAGGAATTTGTCTTTAGAGAGGACAAGAGAACTCTGCTCTTTTTTTCTCTACATACCAGTTTGTGGTAAAACACATGGCACCAAGAAGCAATTGCACCCAGCAGCTCCTTCAAGTTTGTACCCAGCCTGGGTGAATGGAAGATCTCAAGCAAAGAACCACAGGCTGATGAAGAGCTTTTGCCTCACTAAGTTGGAAATGAATTGCTGCCAAATTGGGGGTAATATGAAAGAGGAAAAGAGGAAAAAAACCAAAATCAGCCCAGAGACCCTGTGTAGAAAGAGAGGGAGAGGGGCATCTAGTAAGTGTCTTAAGGAATGGTTCTTCAAAGGGGCTTGGGTAGATAAGGAGAGGGCTGGGGATAGGAGAGGAAAAGGAGGGGGAGACTTTTACAGGAAGTTTTAATGTGGCATAATTACTTTTTCTGCCCCCATCCAACCCTCATGGACTTGCGTTTTCATCATGAGAACGAGAGATGTATTTCTGATGGGATGCTTCCAGATAAGTACGATGTAAGAGAAGAATTGGCTCAAGAAGACCTAGTAACATTCAGAATATATGGGTTATTACTATATGCTTATGTTTTTAATTTTAAAAAGTTACTAAAATCAGACTGGGATGAGTGGTTGCATGCCTGCAGTCCCAGATACCTTGGAACATGGAGCAGGAAGATCCCTTGAGTCCAGGAGTTCAAGATCAGCCTGGGTAATACAGCAAGGCCTCAGCTCAAAAATAAATAAACATAAACATAAAAAACTAATAGAATGCAAATTCTTGTATCTATCACTTAAGTTGAACAACTGCTAATATTTCCCAGTGTGATTTTTTTCTGAATTAAAGAAATTTAAGTAAGATATGTCTTAGTTACTTTTCTCATCACTGTGACAAAATATCAGACACACAAATTTAAACGGGGAAAGGTTTATTTAGTTCTCAGTTTGTAGAGGTTTCAGTCCATAGTTGGCTGGCTCCAAGGCAGAGTGGCATATGGCAGAGGGGAAATCACAGAGGAGAACAGTTAATGGCACCTACAAGATAGTAAAAGCAACAAGGGAGAGAGGAAGGACAAGTCTCTTTCCATTCCTTGTATTGGTAGCAGGCTATCCTCCCTAGGGCAGATGTAGCCAACACTGGACCATGAATCAATCACAAACTCTAGATTCAGCCACCTCTGAAAAGCCTGCCCCCACCCCCACCCCGCCATGACTGCATGAGGCTTTGGTAGGACATCCAGACACAAACCATAACAGGGTAAAACACACCTAACATAAAATTTACTATTTTAACCAGTTGAAGTGTATAGTTATTAGTGTCATGAGTATTTGCACAACTGGTCTCCAGTTTCATCTTTCAAAACTAAAATACAATACCCACTAAACAGTTCCCCTTTCTCCTGTCTTCCTCTGGCTCTGCCTACTACCATTCTACTTCCTGCTTCTGACTTTGACTACCTTTTTATTTATTTATTTTTTTCCAGGCACCTGGGATTGAACTCACAACCTCGCACCTGCCTGATAGGCGCGTAAGCCACTGAGCCAAACTCCTGGCCCTGGTTTTTTGAGGCAGGGTCGCACTGTGTAGCTCAGGCCGGCCTTGCGCTCGCGTTGTAGCCCAAGCCGGCCTTGAACTCACAACGCTCCTCCTACCTCAGCCTCCTGAGTGCTGGGATTAAAGGCATGTGCCACCACGCCCGGCTTGATTTTGACTACTTTAGATAACTATATAGGTTAAATCGCATGGTATTTCTTTTTGTGACTGGTTTATTTCATCCATGTTGTGTCGTGTAACTAGATTTTCCTTCTTTTTATGGCTGAATACTTCTCCATCGTATGGATATATCATGTTTTGTTTATTCACTCATCTGCTGATGGACATTTGAGTTATTTCCACATCTTGGCTGTTGTAAATAATACTACTATGAACATGGGTAGAATCCCTTCAAGATCCCATTTTCAATTCTTTTGGCTATATATCCAGCAGTGGGGTTGCTGTACCTTATGGTAATTTCTAGTTTCAATTTCTGAGACCTCTGTACTGTTTTCTATAGTGTACCATTTTCCAATGGAGACACCACTTTACCTCTCCATCAACAGTGCACAAGGATTCCAAATTCTCCACATTCATGCCAATATTGTTGTCTTCCAGGGTTTCTTTCTTTGGGAGGGGTGCTTTGCTTTCTTGTTATTTTTGCTACTTTGTTTCAGGATTTTAAAAACTAGAATGGTCACCCTCAAATGTGTGAGGTGGCATTTAATGATTTTGATCTGTATCTCTCTAAGAAATAGTGATGTTAAGTACATTTTCATATGCTGTTGTCCCTGGTATCTTATCCAAAGTAATATCTATTCGAATCTTTCACTTTTGCTGATATTTTTAAACAAACTACAAACATACCAATGTTTAATCACTAAACACTTTAACATGCATCTTTTAAAAATAAAGACTTTTTTCATTACCTCAATACCATTACTATGTCTTTAAAAATTAAAAATAATTCTTTAGTCTATAATTCAGACTCCCAGGTTAGCATGTACTTTTTAAAGATTGAAGCTACTGTATTGCTTAATTCTGATTGTTTCAGTCCCTTTGGCAATGTATGTGTGTGTGTGTGTGTGTGTGTGTGTGTGTTACTGATGATTACACCCAGGGCCTTGTACCCTTATACCCCTGGCCCTTCTTCCATCATAAGTATTTTTAAAACTGCAACAGTCACTTCCCTTTGCCTTTTTGCATGACCCTGCTGCATTGAATAAACAACACCAGTTGTCCTGGAATGGTCTTTTTTATTCTGGGTGAGTTTTTATAGTCTATTAAATATGTGTTCATAGCGGTGTTTATTTTTATAGTATTTCCTCATTATCCTTTTAATGCTTCTTTAGGTTTTACTGATAACTCCTATTTAATATCTGATACTAATAATGCGTGTCTTTGCTGTTTTTACCTTACCAGTCTTACTAAGAAATTTATCAATTTTATTACTCTTTTCAAAGAAACAGCTTTTGGTTTTCTCCATTAATTTTCTGTTTTCAGTTTTGTTTATTTCTGCTCTTGCCTTGGTCATTTTCTGTTGTGCTCAGTCCCTCTCCACTGCTTCACCTCCCTCTCTTTTCCTCTTCTTCCTCCACACCTTCATTTCTTTTTCTCTAGTTTTCAGGAAGTTGATTATAATATGTAGTGGTATGGATTTCTTTAGATTTATGCCTTTCTGAGTTTTCTGAGCTTCTTGAATCTATATTTATGTCTTTCATCAAATTTGGGACATTTTAGAGCATTCCAGTTTTATTTATTTATTTATTTACTTTTTTCTGTACCCTACTCATTCTATTCCCTTCCTGAGACTTCAATGACATAAAAGTTTAGAATTTTGATATTGCTTCATATGTCTCTAGGGCTCTGTTTATCTTTTTTTCCCCATTTTTTTATCTCTGTTGTTCAGACTGGATAGTTCTTGTTAACCTACTCTCAACCTTGTTGATTCTATCTTCTATCATCTCCATTTTGCTGTTGGGCCAATCCAATGTGTTTCCAAATTTATATTGTATTATTTAATTCTAAAATTTATTCTGTTTCTTTGCTAGCATTTTCTATTCAGTCCATAATTGCTTACTTCTTGAAGGATTTTTGTAAGAGCTGCTTTAACATCTTTGTCTGGTAATTCTAATATCTGTGTCATCTTATTTTTGGCATCGACTGTATTTCTTGTGCAACTTGAAATTTTTCTGGTCCATGTATTCCAAATGATTTTAGATTACATACTGGATATTTTCCTATTAGGTTTCAAACATTCTTGTTTAAATTGTATGGAGAGTGCTGATGTCTTTGTTTTAATGGGCATTTAACCTGATTGGATTTGAGTCATATACTTCAACCACAGTTCTGTATGTGCAATTCTAATGTTAGAACGTCTTCGGATCCTTTGTAGTGCTGTTCAGAACTACTCTCTTAAGTACAACAACCAGGGACCAGTCTGGGATGTATCAGTGAACAGAATCCAAGTCCAGTTTTCAAAGTCTAGAGTATGTTCCTTAGGGTCAGATCCATGTATGTCCTCCTTGTGACTAAGCTCAGTAATGTATAAACAACCACTCAAAGTTCCTCCCTCTCTGTGATTTCTTTTCTGGCTCCTGAGGTTCTGGCTTTTGCTCCTCCCATCAGAGGGCTGGGGCTTTAGCTCCCTGGCTTTGCCGTACACATCTTTGAGCATACTTGCATTGGGGGCCAAGCGGCAAGAGGATAGAGACAAAAAAGGAACAGGAATTCAGCCGTGTCATGGGACCAAGACTTTCCAATGTGAGATTTAGACGCCTATGGATTCTGCTGCTACAATTGCCACCAATGCCCTAAAATTATCTGGGAGCACAACAGAATACAGGCAAAAATAAAAATGGACCCTGGTCCCCACATCTCTCAATATTAAGAGGCTCAGTATTAAGTAACTTTTCCTAGGAGTCTTTCTTTCCATGTCTGGTTATCACTTTCAGTTTGGGATCTACCTTGAGTCTAGATCAGGGGATACTGAGGGATCAAAAAGTAGGCAAAATTCACAACCAGTTCAATGGTACTTCACATGCAGGTTGTCTTTCCCAACCTGTCTCCTATCATTTATTTTTCAGAGTCCTCAAAGTCTACTTCATACATTCTTTCCAGTCTTCATAGCTGTGTTCAGTGGATGAGACAGAGAGATGTGTGCCTACACCATCTTCTATGTTTATACAGAGTCTTCAACTTACAATGGGTTGGCTTATGATTTTTCAACTTTACAATACTATGAAAATTAAAGAAATTCAGTAGAATCCCAAGGCTAGCAATAGGGAATACAGTATTCTTTCTTGATGCTGAGCAGTGCCACTGAGCTCTAGGTCCCAGTCGGTTGCTGGTGAGGAGTGAAAACCTCAGACTGTGTGGCTGAGCTAGGATGCTTGATAGATTTGGTGTATTAAATGTATTTTTGACTTGTGATATACTCAATTTAAGATGAGTTTATGGGACATAGTTCCATCACAAGTGAAGGGGGGATCTGTGTTTTACTTTACAAAGATTTCATTTAGCTTTTCTAAACAGATTATGAGCCAATGAAATAGGTTTTAAATATTCATTAAAAAATACATGCTCATTTTATTTCATTCTGAGACAAATTCACCAAAGCAAAAATCACTAAAAGAAAAAAATTTATCTCTTAAAGGAAGTAAAATATGTTTGGTTTCTGAACTTTTTAGATTACTTTGCTTCCCCTTTAAGATCATAGGCAAAAGAAATCAAAGGCAGAGCCTGACACTATACATAACTTGCTGAGAAAAAATGTTTTTGATGCCTTATGAGCTCAGCGTGTAAAGTTAAATTCCTCTGGGAGCTTCCTCTCAGAGATGTGGCTCAAGACAATAAGGCTGTTGCTCATAAACAGTGGCCTCTCGCATATGCCCTGGACCTTAACTGTAACTCACAGAAAACCCCTAAAATGTTGCTTTCTTGAAGCTTGTTGAAAATATGCAGTGAACTGCCAAGATCAAGATGTTCTTCATCAAGGACTTCTGAGGAGATAAGATTTAATTTGCTCTTTTGTTGACCTTGTTGGGATGAGTAAATTTCAGAGAGTGATATATGCTTTCTGTAAAGTCAGCAAGCCATTGTTGAACAGAATTCTGCAGATATTGTCAGTGGGAACATAATTTGGGTCAATGAATCATAAATTCTATTTTGGTAGTTTGCCGAAGACAACACTGTGAGCATAGCTGTCCCGATGGGGGAAACTGGGAAGAGGCACTCATAACTAAAGAGCATGACAGTTGGATGGGGGAAAGGAAGTAAGAACACTCTGCCCAACAGATCAAAGACTCCCCTTCAAATTTTTAGTTACCAAGTAGGTTGGATCTTTTCTTCCCTGCAGGCCCTGGGAATGACTGCAAAGCAGTGAATGCAGACTGCACAGTCACAAACAAACAGGAACATAATACTGGAAGGTAGGTCCCCTGAGGTACTCAGATGACTGCCTCTGTTCAGTTTATCAACCCGTAAACAATTCAAACTTGTCCCTTAGTACAAATCCACAGATATTAACACAACTGTCTTGTGCAGTTTGCATTGTCCTAGTTTCTCTAGGTCACAGAAAACAGCCAGGTCACACACTGGCTTCATCTCTCATTCCTTTCAGTTCATGGTGTTCAGGTGCTGCTATTGGTGGTGCAAGGTGGGAGGGTGGCAGGAGGAGCAGCAGAAATCAGTGCAAATGAGAATGACTGATCGTTGGAGGTGGCTTTCCCACAACACAATTCTGTCTGACTTTATAAATGAAAAAGCTGAGGATGAACAATAATCACAACCCTGAGTCACAATTACTCATTGTGGGAAACAAATTTGAGACCTTCAGCTCAAATGCCCTTTTGTTTAGCCCATTAGGATCCTGCAGAAGAAAATTTTACCTGAGGGTTTACTGCAAACCAAGGTCAGACAATTCTGCATTCACCCCCTACAACCAGCCTCTGCACTGGTCCTCAGAGCTTTGTGCAAGCAAGAACAGCTGTCCTTTGTTTTTGACAAGGACAAGCAAGGAAAGTGAAGTTCAGTTGCAGTGGGAGGGATTTGGATTAGATATGAGAAAGATCTCTTGGTTTCCAAGTACTGTGAGGCTGAGGAATGAGTTACAGGGGACAGTGACAGAATCTTCAAAGGAGTTTAGAACCAGTTCTCCTGGAATGGCTGAAGATGGTTTTTCCAGGAGGACCAGTTATAGAATCGACCCTTGGTATCAACCATTTCCATACTCATTTTTCTGGATAATTGAAGGGGCTCTGCTTCTGGCCCTCAAAGCAGGTCCCTCAGCCATGACAGCTGGAGCGGATGGTTTTTTCTGCAGTGTGTCTGCTCTCATAGGACTCCAGTCCACAGGAATTCTCAGTTTCATGTGAGAAAGGGAAGGAGAAATGACCTTATTTCACAATGAATAATTACTAACCTTCACGAGGAAACAACTACTTATATTTCTCAAGAACAGAAGGGCACCTTGTAAAATCTAGACGACATTCTTCATACCAGAACAGCACCAGTGCCCTAATGCTAGTTCTACCTGGTCACTCATTAGGCTTACTGCAGACCTTGGGCCCTGTTTCAGTCCAATTAAAATAGGTGGCAGGCACTGATACTTATTTTTAACAGCTTTATAGGACATTTGTGTGAAATAAATTTATAGGATATTCTACAGTTTGGATATTGAGTGTCTTCCAAAGGCTCATGTGTTAAAGTCTTGGTCCCCAGTCCATGGCAGTATTGGGAGGTGGTGGAACATTTAAGAGGTGGAACCTAGTGGAAGGCCTATGGGTCATTGAGGACATGACCTTGAAGGGGACTGTGGAACTCTGGTTCTCTTTTTGCTCTCTTTTGCTCCCTTGCTCATGATTCAGGTAAACGGTTTTTCTCTGCCACATGTTTCCACCATAATGTGCTGCCTTGCCACAAACCTAAAAGCAATGGGATCAATTAATTATGAATTGAACCCTCCAAAAGTATGAGCCAAAATAAACCTTTCCTTTTTGTAAATCGATTATCTCACATATTTTTTATAGCAGTGTGAAACTAAAACAGGAGGCCATTGGTTTGGACTAAGCTTCGGCACTAGTTCCTACAGACCAAACCAAAATGGAGTCGCTCAAAGTGAAATTACACCCCACGAAGCTGAAGCTGTTATTCACCTAATCTTCTGAGAAATAAGGAAGGAGAGAAATAGTAGCCAAATATCCAAGCAAATCAACTTTAGCCAACATGATAAGCAAGTCCCCTCTGCCTTAACCTTTCAAAAGAGTAACTATATTAACAAATTAACTTTGTTTCCTAGTGTTCCATTTCCTTGTTCCCATCTTATAAAACCCACAGTTCTGCTATGGCCCAGGGAAGGTTGTCATTTTATCGTGTAGCATAAAGTCTTCCCTGATTCATGAGTCACAAATAAAAGCCAATTAGGTCTGCAACCAAATTTGTTGTCATTTTGTCTTTCGACATTCAAAAGTGCATTCACAATTGAGGCAGTACTAAGCAGCCTGGTTGATATACAGTGTCCTATTAGAGATTGTTCTTACAGTTCAAACTTTGGACAGGCTAAAGGAAGGAAAGTACATGTCTACTTAAATGAACTGTTTTAGTTTACTGTCATGGGATTGCAATGTTGGAGGATTAGAGCCCCAGCCAACATATGATGAAAGCGAGTGGCTTACTGACATGCTGTGAGCTTGGAGGGAACCTGTTCAGTGACTATGTTTTAGGAGCCTTCAAAAGATAGGTCCTGGGGCTCTCTAGGCTGCCTCGAAGGCTTCCTACTACAAATGGGAGCCTAATTCTCTTCTGGGGTCAGGGATTCTAAGTTGCTCATTATAAGCTATTGATCCATCTCCAGCCTCAGAAAGCAGACTGTAGAATTCCCAAAACAATGGGACAGTTGTCTCTCATACAAAGAAGACACAGTCACTTGTGAAGGCCTTGTGGCTGAAGATAAAAAGGCAACGAAGCAGGCATAGGGGTTAAGAATTAGGAGTCTGCATTTAACCCACTCTTGAGTCTCCTCCTGCCACTGACTAGTTATGTGCCTCAGGCATATTACTTATTGCTTTTCAGTATCAGTGTGCTTATCTGTAGAGTGAGGACAATTTAGGAGAGGTATCTCTTTTCATTTGGTAGTGATGATTTAGAAAATAATAGGTGTAACACTCAGCATACTCCATTCAGTAAGATTCATCTATACTTGTTTTGTTGAGGCAATGGAGTCTCTACCAAAGGGAATAGAAGTGTTTTCTTATGACCAGGGCAGTGACATTGAAATTGGAAGAGGAAATGGGAGGGTAAGGTCCTGGTCAGGATATCAGCTGGTACCAGTAGGCCACTCTCAAGTCAAGGTACCCATTTGCTGGACTTTATAGCCCCAGCACTTGGTAAGAAAAGGTGCCCTACCTCTCAACCCCAGATTATGTGGCCTCAGGTCTCTTTAACTTTTTTTTAAATTTTTTTACAATTTTATTTTAAAGATAGTAAAATCCAACAAAGCATGACAGAACAAAGTCAATCCAAACAAAGCAGTAGAACAGAACTTCAAAGCAAGATACTAGGAAAACAATAGCTACTAGAGTGTATCTTGTTATCTTCACAATAGTTGACCATTCCATCAGGTATAATAAAATCAAACCAAAAACAAAGCAGAATAAAACCAATCAAAACAGAATATGAAATAAAGCAAAAAGAAATTAATCAGAATAAAGCAAAACAATGAGAACAGTATTAGGCCTCAAAGACAAGACAGAAGGGAATCCCCCATATTTGCTCCATTGCATACTGTTATCTTCCCAAGAGATGCTCAGACTGCCAGCTCTAGGTCTGCAAAATCAACCAAACAATACCAGCATTTAGTTGCTTTATGTACCTTAGTTGCTATCAACTTAGCCAGTCCTCCGAACCAGCAGGTTGCTTACAGGGGCGGCAGGGGGTGTGTCTTGATTCTCAGTCTGCACGCCAGTAGGCACACC
>RJWM01017785.1:21680-42445 GCA_004363535.1 Dasyprocta punctata | reverse complement strand
AAAAAAAAAAAAAAAAAAAAAAAAAAAAAGTTGTAGACGTAATATGTTGAAAGACTTGACAGAAACAGCTTGAGGGCAAGTTTCTCCAGACTGTATATGACGATATTTCCCAAAGATATCAATATATATTATTCAAATTTCTGTAACTTTAAACCATTTGATAAATGAAGATTTCCTGTGGCCTTTTTAAGAGAATTTTATTTGAGTGGTTCTTACAAAGATTTGTTGCAATATGAAAGTCATTTGTTTGATAGAAATATCAAGCTGTCTTGTCAAACACACTGAAGTAACCCAAAAATATATTTCAGAGCTCACAGAGCTTAAAAAGAGCAAAGATTATATGCAACCAGACAAAACCTATTTCTGCATTCCCTATTTCTTCCTCAGACTGCTTAGTTTATCAGGCTGTTACTAAACATCTTCAGGAAATGCAGGGATCATTTTGTTTGGAATCTTAAGACACACCAGAACACATAATATTTACAAAGAAACTTTTACAGATACATTAATTGAAAGTTACCATCAAATATAATTTTGAAATCTCCCTTTCTTGCCAAATGATCAGAATGGAAGATCAAGATGCTAGCCAAACAGCCCTTTAGCTGACTTGAATTTTCATACACTAAATGTGTACTTTAGAAACCTGCTACACCATGAGCCAAGTATCAACTTAGTGAAATGTAACTGCTGTGTAAAAAGTTAGGCTTCTGAAACATTAAAAACATTACATACCTGTCTGCCTTTTTACAGAAAGCACATTTGTTCCTCTAGAGCTATTCCTATAGATCCTTAATGTAATTTTCTACATGAACATTTAAAAAGGCAGAGAAAGAACAGCTTTGTATACATTGGGATTTGCTAGTTAGGGAGAATGAGCACACTGCATTCCTGTTAACATTTTTATTTTCTTCAAGGTAACAGGAATTGTATACAAATGACAGTAGACCCTTGCCTCTTTATTTTATCTAAATAAAAGATAAGATGAATTCTCAAGGAAAAAAAAAAGCTATGTACATAAGGAACTATATCTTGCTTCATCGTCTACTTGGAACCAGTAGTTGTGTTGCTGTCATAGAATCAGGAAATAGGTTGTGGTAAGTTGGAAGAGGTACATATGCAGCTGTTATCATTTTACCTGTCAAAAGAAGCAGATACATTGGGTTTAGCACCTTCACTTAGGTTTAGATCCTAAATCACAATGGGTGTGTATGGGGGGCGACTCACCAGCAAACCATCTGCCATGCAATGCATTGACAGCAGCAATAGCTGCAGCAATTGATGGGCACTTCACATACACATTGCCCTAAAAAACAAAAATAAAGACAGCTATATATAACATACAGTCACATAAGTTTACTCAAACTGCCTAATTAAAAAATAAATTAAAACCAGAAAGTGCTTTATATATTCTAATGGCCAAATGTGCACATGAACAATTTTTTTATATTTATTTTTTGGTACGGGTGATTAAACTCACAACCTCACACTTTCCAGGCAGGCATGTAAGCCTGCTGAGCTAAATCCCTGACCCACAAGCAATTTTACTGACAAATGATTTATACAGCAACTTGCCAAGTAGTATCTTTTGTCTGTAACTTAAGATAAAAACAAATCAAAATGTCTCTGCTTTTAACATTATTCAAAACTGGTATTACTCTGGGGCAAGTTTTTAATATAATATTATTTATTTTTATTTTTTTATTTAAGAGAAAAAAGACGAGACAAAAGCAAAAGAGACAAACGACTAGAGTAAGTGCACAACAATAACATTATAGGTTTACAAAACAGGATGATAAACTTGACAATGGTTGCAATATTGCATATCGTTATCTTCAAAATGTTTGTTTACATTAACAGATATAGATGTGTAAAATTGATCTAATCATGAGTATTAACCGTTCTTTCTCAATAACGAATACATTCAGCAGTATGTTCGTTTTAGTTATCTTACATATACACAGATTTATATCTTTTCCTTTTCCCTTCCCTCTTTCCCCCGTTTCCCTTCCCAATTACTTTTGCTCTTTGAGCAGTTTTTTACCCTTACATAGTATTATAATTTTATTTTGGAGAATATATCCTGCCAATATGTTAAAGCTCCTTTCAGAAATAATCATTAATGGGATGAAGAGATCATGTGTCCTAAATGTTTGAACAGAGAACAGAGTATGTAAACATCATTAAATAAAATGACAAAATACCTGAGCAGAATTCTTGTCAACATAAATATGAATAACTCCTCCATGTTTATTACACTCTTCTATCACATCATCCTTAATCTCTGTATCCCATCCAACTTCTTCTTCTCTGTAAGAAAGTATTAAGCTGCCTTAAAATTTTTTTTTTTTTTTTTTTTTTTTTGGCGGTACCCGGGATCAAACTCACAGCCTCGCGCCTGCCAGACAGGCGCTTAAGCCACTGAGCCCAACTGCCGGCCCTGGTTTTTTTTTTTTTTTTGAGGCAGGGTCGCACTATGTAGCTGAGGCCAGCCTTGCACTCTTGTTGTAGCCCAAGCCGGCTTCAAACTCACAACGCTCCTCCTACCTCAGCCTCCTGAGTCCTGGGATTAAAGGAGTGCGCCACCACTCCCAGCTTAAAATACCATTTAAACTAGTAAAATGTTGTATGTATATTCATTCCCAAATATCAAAGGAATTTTAAGAGCCCAGCTTGGTGGCAAATGCCTATAATCCCAGCACTCAAGAGGTAGGAAGACTGCCACAAATTAGAGGCCAGTCTGGGCTACAAACCGAGTTTTAAAGTTTACCTGACCTACATAATGAAAGCCTGTCTCGAACAACAAAAGCTACTTGATTATAGCTTTTGTGCATTTTTAAAGACAGCTATACTAACAAGTACAGAGCTGCAGGGAAAATCAAAGAAACCTAAGACACAATACATTGGCTCTAGCCAGGCACATGCCTCTTATCTGAGCACTCGGGAGACTGAGTAACATGAGGATTGCTGTGAGCTCAAGGCCAGCCTGGACTACATAGTGAAATCAAGACCAGCTGGTTTCTGAGGCTGCAGACACTTGTTCAGAGGTAGATTGTGTCCTGAGCATGCTTTAGGCATTGGGTTTCATCCACAACAAGGCAAAACAAAATCCAAAACCTTGTTCTGGGCCTAGGTTATGAATTTTCACTGCTTAAACATATAAATGACCTTTTTTTTTTGGCCCATGCGCAGTATTCAATATTGCTATCTTTCCAATGATATTTTCTCAAATGGCACTTTCATTATCAGTTATCACAAATAATAAATTTGGTTATCAGGAGAACACAAAAATCCAAGGTTTTAAGCCAGGCACACACCTGTAATCCCAGCACTTGAGGCAGGAGGATGTGCATAGCAGCCCAAACTGGACTACCTAGTAAATTTAAGACACCCTATACTACATGAGACTATGTATCAAACCAAAACAAAAAAAACCAAGAATTTTCCTGTGGGAATGGTGGCACACCTGTGGTCCTCTAAGAGGCAAAAACAAAGGTTCACAAGATTAAGGCCAACCTTGGCAATCATGAAACCCCTACCCCCAAAGAGCTGGGTATGTAGTTTTTGTATGAGCTTATTTGTTTATTTTTAGTTAGTTTCTTTTTTTTGATAGTGGGGATCAAGCTCACAACCTCGTGCCTGCCAGACAGGCGCTGAAGCCACTGAGCTGAATCAACAGCCCTATTTTTTGAGATAGGGTCTAACTATGTAGTTCAGGCTGGCCTTGAACTCACCTGGTAGCCCAGGGTGGCTCTGATAACTCAAAGCAATCCTCCAGCCTCAGCCTCACAAATGCTAAGTGTTGGAATTACAGGCATCCACTACCACCTCCAGCTACCATAGTTTAGTGTGAGACCCTAGGTCCAATCTGCAGCCACACAAATAGCATGCTGCTTTTAATACACTTTTTTCTCTTTTATTTTGTGCTACCAGGAACAGAAACTATGGTTTTCTAATTGGGCTATGTCTCCAACCTTTTAAACAGGGTCTCATTAAACTGTTAAAACTGCCCACACTGAATTCATTTTCTTTTTTCTTTTCTTTTCTTTTGTTTTTTTTTGCAGCGCTGGGGATTGAACTCACAACCCCGTCAGACAGGCGCTTAAGTCACTGAGCCAAACTCCCAGCCCTCCCACACTGAATTCAAACGTGAAATTCTCAACTGCCAAGAGTGCTGGGGTTACAGGCATAGGCCCCTGTATCTGGGTTGATTCCACAGATTTTTTTTTTTTTTTTTTTTTTTTTGCGGCACCAGGGATTCAACTCACATCCTCACGCCTGCCAGATAGGTGCTTAAGCCACTGAGTCAAACTCCCGGCCCTAGTTTTTTGAATCAGGGTTGCACTATGTAGCTCAGGTCGGCCTTGCGCTCGCATTGTAGCCCAAGCGGCCTCGAACTCACAACACTCCTCCTAGCTCAGCCTCCTGAGTGCTGGGATTAAAGGTGTGCGCCACCATGCCCAGCAACTGCACAGATTTTAAATGACATAACAAGTGGGTGTTGTGGTCCATGCCTACAATCCCAGCACTCAGGAAGCTAAGGCAGGAGAATCACTGCAAGTTCGGGAGAAGCCTCAGCTACAAAGTGAGTTCAAGGTCAGCCTGAACTGCATAGCAAGACTTTATCTCAAAAAGATGAGGCCAAAAAAAGAAAAAAAGAAAAAAAAAAAAGACAAGATAAAAATCAATGAGCAATGAATACAGTTTAAAATAAATGGTGCTCCAATCACTAGCAAGTCACAACAAAGTGAATAATGCTAGGCTGAGGATAAGCTTAAGCATGCTCAGAACAGTAAGATCTTGCCAGGCTCGGTGGCTCACACCTGTATTCCCAGCACTCAGGAGGCTGAGGCAGGAGGATCACTGACAGTTTCAGACCAGCTTGGACTACAAAGTGAGCTCAAAGCCAGGCTGAACTGCATAGTGAGACTCTGTCTCAAAAAAGACCAAAAATAAAAAATAAATCTATAAAAGATCTTAAAAAATTCATAACATCAACTAATGGAAGAAAAACTTAAACTATTCTTTTCTACCATTAGGCCAAGACATTTTAAATTTCAAAAACCAAAGCAAGTAAAAAGGTAAACTGGTAATAGGAATATATACTGTGCAAACTTTACAGAAAATTATTCAGGTGGGAAGGGAGAAGAAAGGAAGGGGAAGCAAAAAGATGTACTATATACCAACTCCCCATGGTGAGTGTAATCATTGTGCACTAATACAGAACCTTTTCCTAAATGTTTATTTTTGCGACATGGTCTCCCTGTGGAGTCCAAGCTGGCCTTGAACAAGACAATTCTCCTGCCTCAGCCTCCTGAGTGTTGGTACAAAACTTTAAAAAAGCTAAATACATAGAAATTTGTATAAACAGATGGGCAAGGTAACATACACCTATATACCAATAACCCAGCACTCAAGCAGAAACAAGTGGATCCACTCTTAAGTTCAAGGCCAGCCTGGGCTACAGAGAGGTTCACTGCCTCAAATAGCGAAACAAAGCAAGGCAAAATAAAATGCAGAGCCGGGCGTGGTGGCGCACGCCTTTAATCCCAGCACTCTGGAGGCTGAGGTAGGCTGAGCGTTGTGAGTTCAAGGCCGGCTTGGGCTACAATGCGAGCGCAAGGCTGGCCTGAGCTACATAGTGCGACCCTGCCTCAAAAAACCAGGGCCGGGAGTTTGGCTCAGTGGCTTAAGCGCCTGCCCTGGCAGGCGCGAGGCTGTGAGTTCAATCCCCGGTGCTGCAAAAAAAAAAAAAAAGAAAGAAAGAAAGAAATATAGAAAAACATATACAACATACAATCTCACTTTTTGGCTCAATTCCAATTCAACAAATAAATGTACCCAAAGAAAATTTATGTTAACATCCTCAAAATTGTTGCAATGTTTCGATTTTAAAATATATCAAAGTATCCTTTAAAAGGCTTTCACAGTATGTCCTTTTGAACTGGACAGAAGAGGCTGAGGCAGAAGAATTGGTGCAAGTTTGAGACCCGCCTAGGCTACAAAGTGAGCCCAAGGCCAGCCTGAAAGGCATAGCAAGACCCTGTCTCAAAAAAACAAAAAGAAAAAAGAAAATAAATAAACTGGACACAAAAATAAAGTTGATAATAAAAAAACTTACGTTTGAGGATTAAACATATTAGAGAGTTGGAAACATTGTGTTGCAAGGGGTTGCACAGAGGCAGCTGCAGCTAAAGCTGAAGCTAAAAAAGATTAAGAGAGAAAAATTAGTTTCATGAAAAAGGTATGAGTGTCCCTCATAATTAACAACTGAAAAAAACCTATCCCAGTATGTGCAGGGATGTCACTTCACCAATTTATCTTCCCTAGATAGTTTCTCATCTCACTAACCTACCTTCTGAAATACTGCTCTGTTGTTAACATCACTATACTTTAAATCATCTCTAGAAACTATGGAAACTTGGTTAGGAAATAAAGACAAGGAAAAAAGGCTGTACTTTGTTTAGTACAACTGTAATTTTTTCCTACCCATATATTTTTATTTAGTAGTAGGGGAGGAATTCAGATATATGTACAATATACTCAATTTTAATTCCCAGAAAGCTGGGGCAATCCTATGCTGAAAAAGCAGGCATGCAGAAATTTAAGTAGTGCTTTTGTAAAGGAATTTAAACTTCTGTGATCTGTAGCAATTCAATTAAACAAAAATCTCAATACATAATCCAGAAAAGATAAAACGAAGTACTGATTTTTAGAACAGCTAGAGTTTATACCAAAATGAGGAAGATGATAAAAATACAATTTTTTAAAATGTCAAATGAATCTGTACCTATCTGTACTGATTAGGTTCTGGCCCATGGATCTATACTTTCTTTTGCATCAGAAATAATCTTTAATCAAATCAAGTTTTAAAAATAAGATGTATAAAATTCAAACATGTAAGATTTTACTTCATAGGAAAATAAGCCATATATTAAACTAATGTTGGATTTTATCTATTTGAGCACAATATAAAAAAATACTTCAAAGGCGGGGCACACTGCTATATGCTTGTAATCCCAGCTAAGGAGGCTTGAAGCAGAAGGATCTCAAATTCAAGCCCAGCCACAAAGTAATGTCTGAGAACAATAAACCAATCAAAAAAGTGCTAAAAAGAGGAGCATGTATCTAGAACATCCAACATCAAACTACTATAATTTCAAAATACTAGACAATATAAAATTCAAATTTAAAACATGTATGAAATTAGAGCAGTTTCCAAGGGTTGCTCCAATGCTTTTATGTGATTTATCAAAAAAACCAGTAGCTGTTACACAACTCACCGTTATCATATTATCTGACCAAATTTCATTCCATTGCTTAACAACAAACAAAGCTAAGGATAAAACAATGCATTAAACAAATCATGGTAATTAAAATGAACGATCACCTGAGGAAGTATCAGAAATTTTCCACTGAACATAAGAGGGCAGTGCATGAAATATATCAGAAAAGAATGATTGTTTCTGATAGCTTGCTTTTCATTTCCTTCAATGAACAACTATTTTTTACATAAAGCTTTGTTTTAGATAAAAAATGCTGAAACTGCTATCATCAAGTTCTACTGAGAGAAAGCTTTAAATATTCATCATACTGGTTAGGCACAGTGGTGCAGACCAGACCTGTGGTCTCAGCTACCCTAGAGATCAAGAGTTCAACGTGATACAAAGACTATGCAGCATAACTAAGAAAAAACTGGAGATCAATCTGTAAAAGTTATCAAAACACAAATGTGAATGTTCTGGGTAAAAACAGAAGGTCTAAGTAAAACTGAGGAAGACCGTTTTTCTACTTTCTAAAATTTATTTTTATATGCTATGGTTTATGAATACTAAAAACATAATTAAAATTCATTAACAAAACTTTTCTGAGAGCCACTGTCAATCATTTACTAGAAAAGTTTAAATTGTGTCTAATTCTTTACTATCAAGAACAAGGTAGACATTTTTCATATAAAACTATTGCTGTACAGAACTTTACATGTATCACTTAAAAAAAGAATGTACCAAGCTTGAGTGGCAAAATGTACTTTCTGCAAAATGCAGAGATTTATCTGATAATTTAAAACAAGAACTCACAGTCCACCTTTAGAATTCTAAAAAGTTTCAATGCACATGCAACCTAGATCTAAATAAACATTCTCATGGCTTGAAACCGGCTTATGTGAATCACTGACAGTACCATTTCTTAGTTTTTTTTTTTTTTTGGCAGCACCAGGGATCGAACTCCCAACTTCGCACCTGCCCGTCAGGTGCTTAAGCCATTGAGCCAAACTCCTAGCCCAACAGTACCATTTCTTAACAACAAAAATAAAGTTTTCTCCTGATTCATAACATAAAACTACAGATTATTCTGTTCTGAAAGACATCTCTACTACTTACAAAATGAAGTATTTCATTTATTTTTATATCCAATTTTATTACAATTGATAAACACAAAACACACAAAGCTATGAGTTTTTTTGCGGGGCGAGAGGTGCTGGGATAGAGTGCTAGTGTACTAGGCTAGGACTCCACCACTAAATTACACCTTCAGCCCAAAGCTTAAAATTTTAAACCAGCTAAAGCAAAACAAACATGGACATTTTAATCTTCATTGTCCATTATATTAAATATTGTGAACTGTAAGACTCTAACGTATGTATATACCACTGTGTCGTTCTGACAGTATTAAATACAAAATACTGTATGAAATGATACACACAACTAGGGCTTACTGCATTTAATTCTATTTCAAAGACAAAAAAATTAACAGTTCAACTCACCTTCAGTCTGTTGGGAAAGTCGTGTTTGCAAATCTATAACAAAAGAGAATTCTACAGCTCAGTGCAGGAACAATGAAGAGCCTCAACTAACAGGGTAAATGTCAGGAAAGCATTAATAAAAGAGGACTACAGCAGCAGGGTTTATAAAAAAAGAACTTAGCAAAACCTGGCAGCAAAACCTCCTTCCCCATTCCTCATTGACAAGGTTTTGGGATCTTTTTTCCCCTTTCACCCTAGAAAACTTGTGTGTTCTTCCTATTCCTATTATTTCATATTTCAAATGCATTCTACTATACTACTCTTCAGCTGGACATAATGGGAAATGGGGAAAGGGGAGCACACCGGTCAGATAATGTGTGAAAAACCCTGATCTTGAGAATTCAATTCCAAGTACTTGGGAAAATTCAAGCATTTACTTTTTTAAATCAGTGGTATTAAGGATTTTATACTTTAAAAAGAGTAAATACAACAGTATCAATCAAAAGGCTATAAAGATCTGCCAATTTAAAATGAGTATCACCATTGGAAAAGATACTTCTCCAAAAAGTATGAATTTTTTAAAGTGCTTGTAACATTTAACTTGTCATGTCTAGTAGAGAAAGTGACAATCTGAGTAGCATTATGGTTTCCCAGATCTACTCTGAAAATTCAGTAAGGCAAAAATGAGTATAGGGTTTATGATAATGTATATAATACAAGAAAAATATAAGCATCTAGTTACTCTAATTTTCATTAAAATGTGATTCAACTAGGTTTCTTCCTGGAATGAAAACAATCATTTAAAAAATGGGCAAAATGTAAAGGGATCTGTAACCCAAGTTGTATTGGGATATAATACCTGGGTCCTAGGTGCTCAAAATTGGCATCTCAAGGAGCTGAAGAAATATAACTGGTGTATACTGAAGGAACTTGAAGATATGACCATAGGTACAGTCAATAAACTTTTAAATAATAACACAATTTGACTTTTTTTTTCCTAAAATGGGAAAAAAGTATAGGTATCAGAAATCCATGCTCTTAAGTATAAATAAATCCCAATCAATTTAAATGATTTTCCAAGCCATTTCTGACAATTGGAAACAAAGCATGGGTTTCATAAAGCTTCTAATCCATCTTAGCAAAGGCCAATTAAGCTACAATAAATAAACATAGACCTAGTGACAACCAATGATTCGTAACAACAGCTTTAAGAACTTGGGGACTAGAGGGACCAGAGATACAGCTCAGTGGCATAGCGCCTGCTGGGCAAGCACAATGTTGTGAGTTTGATTCCCAGTGCCAGGAAAAAAAGAAAAACACAAAACTTGGGGACTACAGTCTCAATCACGGTAAACAAGTTGCAATTTAATTACTGAGTTTTGTGTAAGGTTTTTTGTTTTTGTCTTTTGTGATACTGGGAATAAATCCAGGGCCTTCTTACTAAGCCACATCTGCAACCCTTTGTTACATTTTAAGACAGGGTCTTGCCAGGTTGCTTAACTGCCCAGGCAGGGCACCCTCAAATTTGTGATCCTCCTACCTCAGTCAACCGGAGGGGACGGGGGTTGTTATCTGTAGCTCTTAATGATTAGCATTCTGCACAGAAATATTAAATTATAAATATTTACATAAAAGTCAAGTGATTACTCTCTAGAAAGAAATTCTTACTTAAGCAATGTAAAAGAACAAACAATCTTTAATATCATCTCAAAACACACTTTAAAAAAGGGATGTAACAAGTAGATACTCCAAGACAGGAAGAAGTGGCTGTATCCACAAAATTCTTAGGAACTTTTAGAATTTCAGTTGATCACAACCAGCCAAATTTAATCTAAACTATAGTGAATGTCCAGGGAGCTATACTCATACAACATTGTAAGAAAAATAATATGTGATGTGAGGGTGCTTGACACTGAAAATATCTTTAATTGGATGAAGAGATTTGAGGAACAATTCAATGTATTTAATATCCAAAGGAAATTGTTCATTTTAAAATGCATCCTACTATCACTGTATCAATTCCATGAAGACAGGGAACAAACTTCTTTCACTATCCTCTAGTGGAATACCTCAATCAAACATTTTCTAAACTATCAAATAATGACCTAAGCAATGAAAAACAATAGAGGGAGACAGCTTTCAAAATAGCTTTCAAACCATTAAGAGGGTATATTTCTGGAAGAGATGAATTTACTTGATTATCTTCAATCACACCAAGTGGCATACAATGACGATTAATTCACTGTAAAGAATCAAATGGCTAATACTTTAACAACTCAAATATGAATATGTACTAGAACCAAATAAATAGCAGACATATACTTGGGGAGCTATCAAATAACTTCTGCCCAATATAAAAATCTCTCAATAGTTATGATTATTTTTTAGTTTTGATTTTTTTGGAGATAGGGTCTTGCTATGTAGTTCAGACTGGCCTTGAAGTCACTATGTAGCCCAGGGTCACATCAAATTAGCAGTAATTCTGCCTCAGCCTCCCAAGTGCTTAAATTATAGGCATGCACCACCACGCCCAGCCAACAATTATGTTTTTACACTTCTTAATATGCTGGGACAGACGACATGAATCCTAAAAACTAACTACATGTCATTTTTCAAATATAAAGTATACAACTTGATAAGAAGGAAAACACCAAAGGAGGGTCTCTAAATGTACACCCATACTTTGGATATCCATTAAGAAGTCTAAACAATGAAAGATACCAGGTTCTTAATAAATGCTTATATAAAAGCATAAATTATTCTCTCCTTTAATTAGATGAACTTTGCATCTAAATAGAAATCATGAAATAATCATGATGTTTTCATATTTTTAGATTATGGTAGCCTTATATGTAATTCTCAATTATTCTTTGTATTGGGGTTTTTTTGAGATAGGGTCTCACACTTTGTGAAGGTTGGCCTAAACTTGAGGCTATTCTCCTGACTCAACCTCCAGAATGCTGGGATCACAGGTGTGTACCACTTTGTCAGATTTGTCTCCCTTTGTAAATAAGATCAAATGATCAACAATGAATAGAAATTACCATATTCTCTTGCGATAAAGTTCTGCTATCACTCTGTGTCTAAAATACACATGATTCTTCCATGTTCAAAAAGTGATCTTTGACACTGCAAAATTTAATTCTAAAAAACTAAAAATAAAAAAAATAATTCTATACTAGCTGAGATTTAAGTGAATGTCAAGATCTGTAAAAACAAACTTCGGCTAACTAAACTCTAAGAGAAATTTTCATGAACTGAAGCGCTTAAGTCTAATAAACTGTCAATTCTCTCCTTTCCTTCTTTGTCTAAGACCTTTAATACACACTCTTGCTACAGCAACTGTTTTAAATAAAGCTTGATTTAAGGGTATATCAGTGTTTTCTAAACAAAAACATCATGATGAAAGTTTTCTTTCAAACAGTATTAAATGTACTCGGTAGGAGCAAAATTTAATAAAAGCTAAACTTACAAATTTCAACTGGGATAAACGTTACAAAAGTATCCTCAGCAGCTTATTTTTGATTAGTGGCTACTTCTATCCTAAATCTATACTTCCTTACATGAACGTATATGCTAAAAGTACTTGATGAATTGAATTCTCAGTTAGTCCTTTTAAATGCAAAAATTTGGCAAATTTTCGAATTAGATGAAAAAAATGATTTCAAATTAGAAAAGATTCAATTCCTACCTGCCACAGCACCAAATGCCAAAGAGCCACTCATTTGTAAAGCTTGCTGTGCAGCTGGTGGAATCTGCAAACCAGTACCTGTAAACAAACAGATCTTAAGAGCAACGTTTCATGGGTGTGCACTACCAGTTATCACACTAAAACAAATTATGCAACTAATTTCTCCCTAAGTATGGTCATGTAAATAATAGAGTGCAAAAATAGTAAAACTTTTTTGTGGTGGTAGGAGTAACGTAATGGGATTGAACTTGCCCTGCACACTAAGCATCATCCTCAGGCCTTTTTTTATCTGAAGATGGTCTTGCTAACTCATTAAATTGCCTAGGCTGAACTGAAACTTGCAATCTTCCTCAGCCTTCCAGTGCTAGAATTGCAGTTTTGTGTTACGATGCCTGTTTAGCCAGAAATTCTGAATTATATTTGTTTTACAGCACTTTAAATGTATCTTACCTGTAGTATATTACGACTTTAATGCATGAAACTTCATTTATGAAACTATGTGTGCTGCCCAAAGACAACACCAACCTCAAATCTGGTTTTCTTTTTTTGTTATCCAACTGAAATTAAAAGCAACATTTTTCCACTTCTTTTTTTTTTAACAGTACTATGGATTAAAACCAAGATGGTCTATCCCCAAAACAACTTTTTTTTTTTTTTTTTGTGGCACCAGAGATTGAACTCACAACCTCGCGCCTGCCAGGGCAGGCGCTTAAGGCACTGAGCCAAACTCCCGGCCCTGGTTTTTTTGAGGCAGGGTCGCACTATGTAGCTCAGGCTGATCTTGCGCCGCATTGTGGCCCAAGCCGGCCTCGAACTAACAACGCTCTGCCTACCTCAGCCTCCCAAGTGCTGGGATTAAAGGCGTGTGCCACCACACCCGGCTCCCAAAACAACTTTTATTTGTAATTTTGCAAAGGTGTTTGCCTTTCTTCCCATGCTGGCCTAGAGTCTGTGATCCTCCTGTTGCAGCCTGAATAGCCAGTATTACACATGTGCACCACCATACCCAGCCACTTTTCATTTCTTACTTTGCATGATTACTTGTTTTTCACCGCTGTACCTACAACAAATTTAAATTTTTTTTTTTTGGCACCGGGGATTGAACTCACAACCTCGTGCCTGCCAGGGCAGGCGCTTAAGGCACTGAGCCAAACTCCCGGCCCTAACAAATTTAAATTTAACAAAATTAAAAAAAGAAAAAAAAACTTACCTTCTGCAAGTCTAGCCATTAACTGGAGCCGACCAGTTGTTCCCAAGTCAATTCCAGTCCTTTCCAGTTCATCACTGTCCAAAAATGAACTAGCACTAGAAGCATCTGTACGTTCAGTAACATGACCAACTTTCATCGGCCTTCCTGCTAGCTCAAATCCATTAAGCTGTTCCAAAGCCTTCTTGGCACATTCTGAGTCAGAAAACTAATGAGAAGGGAAGGAATTTAAAATTTACTAATGTGCACACACACACACCCTACAGTAAAAAACTGAGTCTACACTCAATAATAACTACTGGGTGGATGAAAGGTTCCAATTTGAAGATGTAAGTAACATACAAAAATCAGACCACAAACTCATGCAGATCTGTTAGTTACTTGTTTATGGGAAATAATTCAACATTCACTCCACAGCTAAAATCTTTCATCGAAATGCCTAAAAATAACTGCTATTAATACTGAGGTAAGCGCAATTACACATAGTGACTACAAAACATTAAAATACAATTTTTAGCATATCTGTATATAATCTATTCTACAAATATCAAAATAGTCTTCTAATAACACTCACCCACTAACAAAATATAACCTGCATACTGTAAATACTTCAGGAAAAAAAATTTAAAAAAGCAAAACCATCTCACTGATATTAGACACAAACCCTTAGCTGGGCATGGTGACACATCAGGAGGCTGAGACAGGAGGATCACTGCAAGTTTGAGACCAGCCTGAGCTACAAAGTGAGCTCAAGGCCAGCCTGAACCACATAGTGAGACCCTCTCAAAAAGACCAAAAAGAAAGAAAGGAAGAAAGAAAAACAGACAGAAAGAAAGAGAGAAAGACAGATTCCAGCATGGGGAAAGTTGAGGCAGGATAGCCATGAGTTTGAGGCCAGTCTGGGCTACAGTGAGTTCAAGGTCAGCCTGAACTGCACAGCGAGAACCTGTCTCTAAATAAATAAAAAAATAAAGAAACACTGGGTGAGTTCTTCCTCTTGCCACTAGTATACCTAGGGCAAAAGCTCAACTATTCATTTACAACAAAAACCTATTTTTTTGTTGCTTTAGTTTTCAAAAATTTTGAGGTCTTGCTAGTTAGTCCCTAAGATGCCACAGTGGGCCTTGAAATTATGCCATTATAACTGGCTAGAATGTTTCATTATAACAGTTAAGAATGTGCCATTAAGGAAGTCAGAAAACGAAATAAAACCTTTAATTATGTGAAAAGCTAATTAATGAAACTGACCACACACAGCTAGAACTGGTGGTGCACCCCTGTAATCATACCACTGGGAGGGTGGAGTTAAGGCCAGCCTGTGTTACATAGTGCATTCAGGGCTGGCCTGAACTGTATAGCAAGACTCTCAAAACAAAACAAAACCAAAAACAAAACACACAACAAAATTTGACCATAAATACTGGATATAAAGTCAGGCATGGTGGGGCACACCTATAATTCCAGCACTCCCAGAAGCTGAGGCAGAAAGACCACTGTGAATTCAAGGCCAGCCAGAACTACACAGTGAGACCATGTCTCAAAAAAATAAATAAAAAATAAAAATAAAAAACCTGGATATAGTATGGGACAATTCCTAATGGTCTTTCAGATTTAGTAGACATTACTACTTATTAAAAATGAGTTAAAAGAAAAATTATCAACTAATCAAAGCCAGGTATGCTGACACACCTGTAATCAACACCGTAGCCAGGCTGAAACAAGAGGATTGCTGTGAGGTGGAGGCCAGCCTAGGCTACAAAAAGAGATCAAGGACAACCTGAACTACTTAAGTGAGACCCTATTACTTGAGACACACATGGCCAAAAAAAGTTTAAAGAAATAAAATGGGTAACATCAGGCTAGTATATCATTTTAAAAAATTAACCAGGCGTCCTTGCTCACAATCAGTAACCAACATAGTTCTGCTACTTAAATTTTAGTTGGGTATGCTGACACACGCCTGTAATCCCAGCATTTGAGAGGCTGAGGCAAGAGGATCGCCACAAGTTTAAAGGCTAGCCTGGGCTACGTAGTGAGTTCAAAGCAGCCTGACCTACACAGCAAGACGGTCTCTCAAAAAATAAATACATAATAAATAAATCAAATTCTATGCAATATATGAGCTAGGTGTAGTGGCACATGCCTGTAATCTCAGCACTCAGAAGGCTGAGGTAAAAAGATTGTCCCAGGTAAGAGGCCAGCCTGGGTGACAAAACCAGCCTGAGTTCAAAACCAGCCTGAACTACATACATAAAGAAAACATTTAAGAAAAAAATTTTATACAATGTTACTTATGGCAATTACTCACTGTAATGAATCCATATCCCTTAGATCGACCTGTTTCACTGTCCATCATGAGCTGGATACTTTCAATCTGAAATTGAAAGAATTATTACCTAAGTCAAAAGCAGAACAGCAAAGTATTTTATTCCACAAGATACGGACTTCATGAATGCACAAAATCCTTCTCTTACACGGTATTTCAACTCTCCAACCAAAAACACGTGGCAAAACCTTAAAATTTGTTAAAGTGAGAAGTTATACTAGAAAAAAATTGAAATAAGGCAAGGAATGAGTACACAATTCAGTGGTAGAATTGTAACTTACCATATGCAAGGCCCTAGCTTCTTTCCAGAACACCAAATAATTAATTTCATTTGCCTCAAAAAGAGAACATTAAGCTGGGCATGGTGGCACAAGCCTGTAAGACCAGCACTCAGAAGCTGAGACAGTGAGAACTGCTGTAAGTTAAAGACCAGCCTGAACTGCACTGCAAGATCCTGTCTCAAAAAAAAAAAAAAAAAAAGGCTGAAAATGAGGTTATCTTTTAAAAATATAACCAGAAGGGCCGGGAGTTTGGCTCAATGGCTTAAGTGCCTGCTTGGCAGGCACTACTCTGGGAGTTCAATCCCTGGTACCGACAAAACAAACAAACAAACAAAAAAATGTTTACAGTCTCAAAATACAACCAGAACTGTGAACAAGATGAACATGTTTCCTTTCCGTTACACTAGAAATACCAAACATTACTTCTCAGTTATATGAAACACTTATTTGGTTAGCTAAAACAACACAGGATATACCTGATCAATTACACAACTCTCTGAATGCAAAGCCAGGAATGGCAGTGTATACCTGTAATCCTAGCATTCAGCAGGTTGAGGAAGGAGGATAATAGCCAGTTTGAGGCCAGCCTGGGTTACACAGTGAGTAAAAACTATGTTGAATTACATAGCGAGACAGCCTGTTAAAAAACTGAAACCAAAAACGAAAGTCCAAAAATCTACAAATAAAATAAAACTCATGGAACTGTTCACTTTCAACAGGTTAAATACATGATTTGCAAAGCACACCATGTCATCCCAATTAAGCCTTCTACAAAGAGAAAGCATAAAAATTATACTGAGAAACACAGCCAAGGGTAAGCTTCACACTATCAGTGATTGAGTATATACAACAATATTCAAGATTTTATTCATAGTAACACAATGACTTTCCAATTTTTTAGTCATGTTTATTCCAAAATAAAATGTCTATTGTTAAATGAAGTCCAGATGGACAAAAATAGTTTTAATTCCTTAATTGTGTAGTGAAGCACGTCTATACCTCCCTAACATTTTTCTCTAAAAAAATTTCCTTCCCGCTAAGACACCTGCTCACAAAAAAAAAAAAAAAAAAAAAAATTCTTGCTTCAAATGCACAGTATTAGTTTGTAATAGCAAAATCTTAGAAATACTCCAAATGCCCAGCCCATCAACTGATGGATAAAGATGTGGTTTTGTTTTGTTTTGCAGCACCAGGGATTGAACTCACAACCTCGCACATGCCAGGGTTAAGCCACTGAACCAAACTCCTGGCTCCAGTTTTTTGAGGCAGGGTCGCACTATATAGCTTACGCTGCTCTTGTGCTCACGTTGCAGCCCAAGCAGGCCTTGAACTCACAATGCTCCTCCTACCTCAGCCTCCGGAGTGCTGGGATTAAAGGCGTGCACCACCATGCCCAGATAGAGAGTACTCTGTTAAAACAAAACAAACAAGCTGGGCGTGGTGGCTCACGCCTTTAATCCCAGCACTCGGGAGGCTGAGGTAGGAGGGGTATTGTGAGTTTGAGGCCAGATTGGGCTACAACCTGAGTGCAAGGCTTGCGTGAGCTACACAGTGTGACCCTGCCTCAGAAAACCAGGGCCAGGAGTTTCGCTCAGTGGCTTAAGCGCCTGTCTGGCACGCACGAGGTTGTGAGTTCAATCCCCAGGTGCTGGAAAAAAAAAAAAAAACCAGAGTACTCTCTGCCATAAAGAAAGATAAGCTTGAGATATTTCTTGGTAAATGGATACAGTTTGAGACAATGCTTTTAAGTGAAATAAATCATACATGTAAATACCACATTGTTTCTCTAGTGTGAGAAACTGGAAGTGTAAACAAGGACGAATATGTGTAATGAATATTGGAAAATGTGAAGAAAATGTTCAAAAAAGGGGAACAAGGAGAAAGAGGAAAAGGAAACAAGTGACAAGAAAAAAAAAAGAAACGGAAACAAAGCTTTTGTAAATAAGAAGGGGAACAAGGGCTTAAGGAAGGGGTGGGGAATGGGAAAAAAGCAGCAGTAAGGTTTACCATGTATAGATACAAACACCCTATGACGAACAACACCATTATGTCTAAAATGCACCAATAAAAAAATAAATTTTAAAAAATGCACAGTACTTTTATTTTCAGTGGCGCATAATTAACCTGAGATTGAACCCAAGTGTCCCTCAATACTTTGCTACATCCCTAATCCTTTTGAGACAGTGTCTTGCCTACTTGCCCATGCACAGCTCAAATCTGTAACACTTGTATATCAGTCTTTTACTGCTCAGATCACTGGAATGTACCACCTCACTGAGCTCACAACACAACTTTTTATTCATGTTGTATTTTAAACATTTTTTTGGAGACAAGGTCTTGCTATTTAGGTCAGGTTGGCCTCAAACTTGGAGTAATCCTGATGCCTCTGCC
Source organism: Dasyprocta punctata (assembly GCA_004363535.1). Taxonomy (NCBI): domain Eukaryota; kingdom Metazoa; phylum Chordata; class Mammalia; order Rodentia; family Dasyproctidae; genus Dasyprocta; species Dasyprocta punctata. Next base: position 23,809 of record RJWM01017785.1, on the reverse strand, counting down.
TCCCAAATGCTGGGATTTCAAGCATGCACCATCTCAAGCTTTCATGTTGAATTGTGTGTGTGTGTCACCAGGGATTGAACTCAATCTCACACCTGCCAGGCAGGTGCTTAAACTGCTGAGTCAAACTCTCGACTCTATAGTTTTTTTTTTTTTTTTTTGCGGCACTGGGGATTGAACTCACAACCTCGTACCTGTCAGGCAGGCACGTAAGCCGCTGAGCCAAACTCCCAGCCCTGGTTTGTAGTCGAACTCACAACGCTCCTCCGACTCTAGTTTTTTGAGACAGGATCACACTTGTAGTTCAGGCCGGCCTTGCGCTCACGTTGAAGCCCAAGCTGGCCTCGAACTCACAACACTCCTCCTACCTCAGCCTCCCAAGTACTGGGATTAGAAGGCGTGCACCACTACACAGGGCTCATGTTGAGTTTTAAACAAATGATTCTGATACCTATTAGACATGACTATTATTATGAATAAAACTATCAGGTTATCTTCACATAAGTCTCTCAAGTGTTCTATCAATCTAAGATGTCAGAAAATTTTACACAAACATTCCCTTTTTTTTTTTTGACAGTATGAGGGATGGAATTCGCTCTTCACAGTAACTTAAGTCTCACTATGCTGCCTTGAACTTCCAATTCTTGTCCCTTAGGTTTTTTTTGAGATGGTCTTACTCCATATTCCAGGCTGGCCTTCAACTCACTATGTAGCCTCAGCTGATCTCCAACTCATGGCAATCTTTCTGCCTCAGCCTCCCACGTGCTGGGATTATAGGCTACACCACCACACTCAGTCCTTTTCCCTTAGTACTCCAAATAACTGCGATTAGCTATGAGCCACCACACTTGGTCAACTCCTCTCTATATTAATCTCACAGAAAATTAAGCAAGCTGGGCGTGGTGGCTCAAACCTTTAATCCCAGCACTCAGGAGGCTGGGGCAGAAGGATTTTTATGAGTTTCAGATCCTATACAGTTATATTTTAATCAAGTACCAACTAAAGATCTCCTGTTGGCAATGGATTTAAACCGGTGTGGTGGCACACACCTGTAATCTCAGCACTCGGAAGGCTAAGGCAAGAGAATTGCTATGAATCTGAGGTCAGCCTGGGCTACATAAACAAGTTCAAGGCCAGCCTGGGCTACGTGGAGATCCTGTTGCAAAACAAAGAGGAAAAAAGTAACTGATTTCGTTCCCAGCAACATACCTTACCACCACCACTCTGCTGCACTGCCAGACTGCACTACACAGCAAGTCATTGTCACCAAAAAAACCCCAAAAAGTTGGACTTACCCTTCCAAAAGGCTCAAATATCCCTCGAAGCATATCTTCAGTTATGTTAAAGTGTAATGAGCCCACATAAAGTCTCATAGGTCCAGCACTTCCCTTTTGTAAATTGTTTGCCATTGCTGCAGCTCTGTTTTTTTCTGCCTAAGAGTAAAATAAAACACGATCTACATTATACAGGGCTGACAGAAACCAGACTGAACAGACTTAGGCTGCTCAATGACAACTGAAATCAAAGATTAGAAATGTATCTAAATCAGCTACAGGCCAGGGATTTAGATTTATTAGCTCAAGTGGCCTAAAGCTCCTGCCTAGCAGGTGCTCAATCCCCAGTACCAAAAAAATAAATAAATCAGATACAAAAAATGTTGTATAAATTCATTTATATGAACTCTTTAGAATAAATTCATAGAGGCTAAGAAGGTCTACAAAAGTGTAAACAGAGAATTGTGACTTAACGGATACAATTAGTTGAAAGTGATAAGTTTTGGTGATTGACAGTAGTGATTATAATATCCTGGAATATAATTAATGGCACTGACCTGTGCCTTTAATAATGGCTAAAATGCCGGGCGTGGTGGCGCACGCCTTTAATCCCAGCACTCCGCGGAGGCTGAGGTAGGCGAAGCGTTGTGGGTTTGAGGCCGGCTTGGGCTACAACGCGAGCACAAGGCCGGCCTGAGCTACGTAGTGCGACCCTGCCTCAAAAAACCAGGGCCGGGAGTTTGGCTCAGTGCCTTAAGCGCCTGCCCTGGCAGGTGCGAGGTTGTGAGTTCAATCCCTGGTGCCGCAAAAAAAAAAAAAAAAAAAAAAAAAAAAAAAAAAAAAAAAAAAAAAAAAAAA